>PVKU01005750.1:0-116952 GCA_004027475.1 Anoura caudifer
GCTACCATATTACTAAAGGCCTTTCCACAGCAGTTCCTTTTACCCACTGCCTCATCCTGGCTATCAAGAAAAAATTGCAATGCATGTTAAAAAGAAACATGACTTCTGGCCAAGATGGAGGCGTAGGTGGACACACTGTGCTTCCTCTTACAACCAAGATTAAGGACAACAAAAATATAGAACCCCCCCCCCAAAAAAAAAAAACCCCAACCAGAACGGATAGAGGATTGAATCGTAGAGAAATCCAACTAAGATTCACCCAGACTGGTAAGAGGGGCAGAGTTGGTGGCCAGCAGGGAGGGGTTGCGGCAGTAATAAGCAGTAGCTGGTGGTCCCCGGTGCACAGGCGGTGGTTACCGAGCACAGGGAAGCAATGAGCAGACCAAGCAAGGCACCCAAGGCAGCTGACCTCGGTCACACATTCGTGTGCAGATAAGCTAGGTGAAAACGGGCAGCAAGATGGACTGTGCATCGCAGGGCCCCAGCACTGGGAGACAGAGCCTAAAGGGCACCAATTGAGAATGCTTGTGGGAGTTGGGGTGCCGGGAGAGAAAGTCCCAGACTCATGGGAAAGTTTGTTGGAGAGACCCATGAGGTCCTAGAACATGCATGGGCCTGCCCACATGAAAATCAGTGCCAGAAGGGCCAAATTTGCTTGGGGAAAGCAATGGAAGGGACCGGAAGGCAAGAGAGAGCAGAGCAGGTGCCATTGTTCCTTCTTGGACCCCGCCCCCACATCCAGTGTCACAACCCAACAACTGGGTTACCCCACCCTGGCAAATGCCTAAGGCTCTGCCCCTCACTACATAACAGCCACAACCAGACAAAAAAAGCAAAACAAAACAAAACAAAAAACAAGGATGGCTCAAACGGGAGAACAGATCAAAGTCCCAGAACCAATTCATCTAAGCGACCAAGAGATAGCCAACCTATCAGATGCACAGTTCAAAACCCTAGTGATCAGGATGCTCACAGAATTGGTTGCTTTTGCTCACAAATTAGATGAACAAATGAAGGCTACAATAAGTGAAATGAAGGAAAACACACAGGGAACCAATAGAAATGGCAGGAAAACAGGAAATCAAATCAATGGAGTGGACCAGAGGAAGAAAGAAACAACCAAACAGAAAAGAATGAAGAAACAAGAATTGAAAAAAATGAGGAGAGGCTTAGGAACCTCCAGGACTTCTTTAAATGTTCCAACATCTAAATTATAGGGGTACCAGAAGGGGAAGAGGAAGAGCAACAAGTGGAAAACTTAATTGAACAAATAATAAAGGAGAACTTCCCCAATCTGGCAAGGGAAATAGACTACCAGGAAGTCCAGGAAGCTCAGAGAGTCCCAAAGAAGTTGGACCCAAGGAGTCACACACTAAGGCACATCATAATTACATTAGCCAAGATTAAAATGAAGGAGAGAATTCTAGAAGCAGCAAGGGATAAGGGGACAGTCACCTACAAAGGAGTTCCCATCAGACTGTCAGCTGATTTCTCAAAAGAGACCTTCCAGGAAAGAAGGGTCTGGAAAGAAGTATTCCAAGTCATGAAAGTCAAGGACCTACATCCAAGCTTGCTCTATCCAGCAAAGCTGTCATTTAGAATGGAAGGAAAGATAAAGTGCTTCCCAGATAAGGTCAAGTTCAAGGAGTTCATCATCACCAAGCCCTTATTATATGAAATGTTAAAGAGACTTATCTAAGAAAAAGAAGATAAAAATAAGACAGTAAAAAGACAGCAAACTCACAGATATGAACAACCACACCTAAAACAAAAGCAAACTAAGCAAACAGCTTAGAACAGGAGTAGAAACATAGAAATGGAGATCACATGGAGGGTTAGCAACAGGGGAGTGGGAGGAGGAGAGAGGGGGGAAAAGGTACAGAGAATAAGTAGCATAGACAGTGTGTAGAAAATAGACAAAGGCAGGGCAAGAATAGTGTGGGAAGAGTAGAAGCTAAAGAACTTATGACACATGGACATGAACTAAGGGGGTGGTGTGGGTGGGAGGGGGTGTGAAGGGTGGAGGGGAGTGATGGGAGAGAAATGGGACAACTGTAACAGCATAATCAATAAAAATAATTTTTTAAAAATGCAAGAAACATAATCTGAAGAGACAGAGCAAGCATCAAGATCAGACATGGCAGGGTACTGGAATAAAATATATTTGATTAATTCATTGGCCTTTAGGTTGTTCTTCTTTGATGTACTTTTTTTGGGAATATTATTTCTCAATTAATTGTTTCAATAAGACTTTCTTGTGGATATTTCCTGCCAACTAGGCATTGTGGATTTCTTTTTCACCTGCCCTGGGCATGAAAATCTTTACTCAAATGCTTTATACTCTTGGGAGAAACTGGTTTTCTCCTTAACGTGTTATTACCATTGGCAAGATGGAATCCTGATAACCAAAGACGCTGTGGCCTCAGGAACTTACTTGGCTTGTCTATTGTGAATAAGAGGTGATCTGTGATTTACAGTGGTCTAGCCCACTTATTAAAACCTGGAGGCCTCTACAGAAGTTTCACTCAGTGAGAAGTTCTAGCATGGAGGAATGATGATGGCCACTGAGTGTGTGTTGTTTGCAGCAAATGACTTTCTGTGCTGCTTTGTTATTACTGATAATTTTGTCATTTAAATACACTTTAGAAAGGTTAGCAGTGATCCCTGTACAAAAGGTAGATGTTAATCTAAGACTCCTTTGCAATATACGTTCTCATCTAAAAAAGAATTTGGATCATATTTTGATTAATTTTATTTTTTTAAATATTAAAGACTAAATTTTCCATGATCATTTAAAAAAAAAAAAAGCTTGGGGCCCCCAAAGTCATTTAGGGCCAAGTCCTTTTTAATCATAAATATTCTTTTCTTTGCATATTTAACATATGTGAGTCATTTGTATTCAAAGCACAGTTTTATTTTTATCCTCTATTTCTAAGAAAATTTATTCAGAGAGGCAGTGTTCTTGTTCTCACCATTGATGAAACCTTGGGAGGCTCAAGGCATTTTCTGTTAGTCTCTGATAACAAAAACATTGTGGTGCTAGTCCTCCTAAATCACAAATTCTGTGTTAGCTCATTAAGTAAAAATCTCACTCTATGTCATAGTCAATATTTTTCCTTCATTGAAGATTGTGACTCTTTTCTCTACAGGAAGGTCCAACTGTTGGTAGTTTCTCTCTTCTTCAGCTAAGACCTAAAGCAGATGAAAACCTTTGATCTAATGAGGGGAAGAAGTGTGCTCACCTTATTTTTATTTTCCTTTCCTTTTCCTTTCTTCTTTTCTCTTCCACCTTTTAGATTCAACAAATGGAAATAGGTAGACAGAAGAGAAAAGGACAGGACAGAGAAATATCTTACCTGGGAAATGTCTGGTGATGTCAGTAACTTACTTCAAGGTCTTTGGGCCAGGTAGATGTTACAGGCTGATTTTTTTTTCTTCTTTTCTTTTTTATGATTAGGGTGTGTGTGTGTGTGTGTGTGTGTATGTGTGTGTGTGTGTGTGTGTGTGTGCGCGCGCGCGCGTGCACGTCTGAAGATTCTATCATTGAGGTCTCTTCCAGGTCTCATGGTATGTGCAGTATATCTATTTATTGATCTATCTTTAGCTCCTAGTTCTCTGATAGGCCAATCCACAAAGAAGCTATTGGTGTTTCCCACCTTTTCCAGGTGGAAAGGTACATACTTGGATGTATATGGCTCCAGACTTGTTTTTTCTCTTTCTGGCATGGCTCACCATCTTGGGCCTGGTAGTCTTTGGACATGAAGGCCAGTTCCAACACAGCCACATTTATTCTGGGGCCACAAACCACTTTAAGAGCCTGAGACAGTCTCTGTAACTTCAAACTTTAGGGAGTTTACATTAGAGGATCTGGAAGTAGTGCGATGGAAATGCCATTCTAAGGCTTTAGATGAATGAGTTAGCACCTTCCACATTTATCCCAAACCTCTTGGGAGAGAGTGGGGATTTCTACTATTGAGACTTTTCAGAAATACACTCTCCATATCTTGACCCAGTTTATAATCTCTGATATGCTTAAAATGTCCAAGAATTGTTGCTATTGACATTTTCTTTGAAAATTTTGCATGTGGTGATTTGTCTTAATACTCATTTCTATACTGATGTTGTAGGGTAAGTGGAGGTAGTCTGGCTTCCTCACCCAGGTGTCTGAGCAGTGTTCTCATAGCCTTGAGACTGGGTACAATAAACTGTTTCCATAACATGAAGTGGGCTCGCATGTGCAGAATTATGTTATGTTATGTAATGTTCTGGCAGTTTTTCAGCTTTGTCCCCCTCTAGTACTTAAACAGGTAGGGACTCCCTCTGGAGGCGATGATGAGAGACACAAGCAAGGGGACAGGTGCCACAATGGGTGCCTTGCTGGGAAGCAAGGGCCACGACATGAGACATGGAGATAGATGCGCAGCTTGCAGTGGGTGTGGCTTGCCCACCTGTGAATAAAGTCATGCCAGACATCTCAACGGCTCCGCGAATATTTTTCCATCTGCATGAATACCATGGACCTGCCTGGCTCCGAACAGTCGCAACACAGATGTGTATCATATTTTTTTGTCTCAAACTGAAATTGGTGCAGAGACTTGTATTTTAACATCCTGTTACCTGTGGATTTTTCTGGAGTATTTTCTCTTAGCATCTCCCTTAGGAACCAGGGATACTAATAGGCAGGTAAGAGTAAATTCAGATACAGCATTTGGAATCATCCCATTTCATTATGGCCATCCCTCTTATGGTTTATTGGAAAACTGTGGCTTAGCTTGCCAAAAGCAGTTTCTGATAGATTTTGGATTATTTACCAGAGTGAGGAAAAAGCTATTTGAAATAGCTAATTTAAAAAGACAGAAGTCTAGTGGGAAATGTTGAGCTCTTTTATAGGAATAGTTTTCTATGAATTGAATCTCAAAAGTTGCATTTATTTTATAAAGTGTCCAGTAGGTTGGATGATTTAGGAACCAAATGGCAAGATCTGTCTAATTCATGAGGCTGGAAAAATACTTCCTAACTCATCTTTAATTGGCCTTCTGTACCCATGCATCATAGCTCACATTAAATGGGCCATCTGAGTTAAAGTATTGCCGTGCTATCTGTACATTCATATCGGTATATCAGACTTTACTAGCTCTGCAGGATTTACAAAGCTAGGACATTTGAAGCATTAATAACTGTGATTATATTTTATATAGCTAATTATTTTTAGCCTCTATAGTATGATTAAATATAGGCCCTTTCCTGCAAGGTATGCCTGTCTTTGAGCTACAGATTTGTAGTCCTCTATCCCTTATTCTTTAAAGGCAAATTACCATAAAAATTTAGACTATAGTTTTATACATCTATGCCTATGTTTATCATATTTGCTTGCTGAAAAGTTACTCTATAAAGAAGTTTTCTATTAAAGTTCTTCAGGTTTATTTAGATTAGGCAATCAATTTCTTTTTCTATTTAAGAGAAATGGAATCTTAATATTTTATATGGAATGGAATTAGAGCCTGAGTGCTTCAGGGAATCATTTAAAGGAATATAATGCACATACTGCTTTTGTAAAAAGAGACCCTGGGAATATGGTGAGTCACTAGCTGGACTAGCCCCTTGGCCCCTAAATGATTCTGTGGAGCAGGTGAGTGCCACACCCCTCCCTTGACATGCTGTGACATGTGAAATATGTATGTCTATCAACTGTGCCATAAGAAAGAGAAACTATCAATATATTAAGCTGCTAATATTTGGGGCTTGTTTATTTTAATTTTATTTAACTTTGTGAATCTTTGCTTGTTTAAAATTGGTTGCCTCTATGTTCAGAATGATTAGAAGGGATTTTCTCAGAATTGAGAATATATTATAAAATAGTTATATTATAACCAATAATTATAAGCTATATTTTAAGTTAAAAGACCAAAGGTTTTAAACATTTAGGAATATGTGGACAGTGTTGCATTATCCATTATAATGTAGCTCAAGTAGTTGGGTATGTTTGGAGATAATATGAACATGTGTTACCAAGGCAGTTCTATTCCAGTGAACTGAAGGAGCTAAAAACAAACAAATGAACAAACAAAACCTTGCTCATTAGAAAGTACAGAATTTCATAAGTGGGAAGGATTGCAGTTGTAAGTAAGTAAATATATATATATGTATTTCTAGGACAGACCAAAGACTCAAAGAGAGTCCACAGACTTAGCAATTTAATGATGCTTTTGAATCTGTCCAGAAAGTATATCTTGGCCAGAAAGAAAGAGTTTACTACTTTCCCCCTCTCCCAGCCCCACCGTTAGGCTACCTGCCTGCCCCTCTGGTTCTTTTTACTCCTTTCTTTTTAATCCTTTTACTTCTAGCCATTCATCTCCTCCCTTAGTTAGTTCAACTTACGCCTCACACTCCTCTCTTATGTTTTAAGTTTTAGTAGCTCAAATGTTCCACAAGTAAAAATTTTCATTACATGGAACCATTATCCTTCCAATTAAAATGCAACTATGAGAACATAATATATAAAAATAGAAATTAATGTTCATGTAAATTATAATTTGAACTCTGTTTGAATTTTATTATTCAGTGTCTTCCAGAAAGATGTTAATTAACATTGGAATTTCATCTGCATATTGAACAAATTTACTTAATAAAATAGAGTTCATAAGTACTGAGCTGATTTATACTGGAGGGAGATACTGTTTAGTAATTTGAATTCTATTTCTAAGATAAATAGTTTCATCGTTCTCTAACACTAGGCGAACATGCAGAGATAGAATTAAACCAACTGAAAGAAAGTGTGGTCTGATTTTTTTCCACTATGAAGCTACATTATTCTTTAAATGCAGGGTACTTTTTGTTACCTTTTTCCCTTAACATTCTGTTTTCAGAAGTCAGGGTAAACTGGATATACTCAATATAATTTTGTTGAAGTTGTTAGTTATAACCCTGTACTTACTTGCAATTTATTATGCGTGTTTGCTGAAATTGGACAAAAATGTGCTTATTTTGTTCTGGATTTATCTTGAGAGTTCACTATCAGTACATGACATTTTATTAAAAGTAATTGAATTACTCTGGGACTTGTCAAATAAATTTTAGAAATTTTAGAACATATTGTACTCTAAATTTCTTAGTATTACCATTTGTACCTGTTCTTGCTATTCTTAACCAGTCTGTAGTTCATGCTGTCTATCCAGATGTGCAAGATAATGAAGCTATTAGATGTGGCAAATACATGTCTAAAAAGAAAAAAAAACAAAAGTTTTTTTTTTCTTTCTCTTGGGGTCCAGTTTTGCTGCAGTGCTCTGCTAAGTCTGTCTGCCATTTCAGGTCAGATAATAAAATACCTTCCATGGATAGAAGAGTGCTAGGAAGTGCAAACTCACATGCCTTCAGGGTGGGGTGGTACGCTAGAAAAGATGGGGATTCTGAGCTGGAGAACACATGTGACACATGTCACGTGCTAATTATGTGAATCAGCAGGTGCCTATTTATGGCTTTCCACAAAGTATAGTTCCGATGCAACTACCACACAGATCATTTTTACTACAAGTAAAGGTGCCTAATAACAAAGTTGACATGCTATATCTGTTTTCCAGGAAAAACTGAGCTAGAATGTTAACCAAAGTTCAAATTCTCATGCAGAAGGGAAATGGCTTTTTGTTAACACTTACCCACAGAGTTTAATCAAAAGTAACCCTAATGACAATAAAACTGTACTTGCAGTAGTTACAGAAACTTTTCTTGGTAAGAATTGCAAATTCTTACCCCTCGATACTTTGACAGTGAGCAACTGCAGAGGAGCTCTGAATGCTCCGACTGAGTGTCATCAAATGTTAGCATGTGGCCCAATAAGCAGGCAGTGCAAGCCAGGGACAGAAGGAAAAGATAGACTGAAAGAGGGTGGCATCCAGGACCTTAGAAATTCCACTTCTAGCCATACTGACTAGATGTGTTCATTAATCCCTAGTGAGGAGGGATTTGCTTTGTGATGAAGTAAGACTGCTTCTGAGTAGTACATAGTAAAATAAATTGCCTCTATACCTAAGTTAATTGTTAGGTATGTGACATTAATAAGTATTAACATATAAATTGAGGCAGCATCTTCTTATGAGTATGAGCCCTGAGGCAAACTGCCTGGTCCTGTCATGTCTTATCTTTGTGACCTTGAGGTAGTTAACCTCTCAGGCCTCAGTTTTCTATTTGTAACATGAAGATAAATATACATTAGTCATAGGGTTGTGTGAAAATTAAGTGAGCTGTATATGTAAAGTTCTTAATAAAGTACCCTGAATATAGTAAAATCATTAAACAGATGAAAGTAATTACTAATAAATAGGTAAATGTAGCATATTAATAATACTGTTTAAATTATTTTATGTTTATTTTCATTTATAATGCTTAGAGTTAATGAGCTCTGTGAAATAATAAGAAATATCAATTGGTCTTTGTCTCCAGTTCCTGGTATGAGAGCTTCTAAAACCTTATAAATATGGGTACTAAGAGAATTTTTTGTTCTAACATTTCTTGAGATAAAGTTCTTGAGATAAATTTTATCAGTCATAAATTTTCTAAGTGATAGGAGCATCTGACACAGAGCTCCTAAATCCCTTGGAATTCTCTAAATGATAGGAGTGTCTTTTGTTCTAATGAGGCAATTTTTGGTGGGCTCCTGGACAGGGGCTGGTCACCAGAAAGATCAAACCACAATTAAGGTTTATTTGGCAAGTTCAAAGCAGGTAAAAGTGAATGAAGTGAGTCCAAATGACCACAGCAATTTCCTAGGCCAGTGATATACAAACATGGCTGCATATTTGAGTCACATGGAAAATGTTTACAAATGTAGAAATCCAGGCTCTATTCCACACTTACCCACACTATATGTCTGGGTTCTCCTGAAGACTCTCAGGCATAAACCTACAGATCTAGTAAGTGAGAACTGAGAGTTAAAGCCACTAGTTAGCACCCAGCATATCATAGTGTCTCTCTAACTGGAACTTCCCAATGTTAAATTTTGAAATATAACTATATCTTATCTTTGAATATACACAATGATTTATTTCTTCAAGACATTTTTTTTTCATAATTCAGAGTAGAAGTATCAAAGTTATAAATATCCAGACTTCCCAAAAGGGTAGTTAACTGAGTCACTGACTATAGGTTGGGTCTCCACAGAATGAACAGGCAAAATGCTACCGATTTCCAGCGCATGGTGAAGTGGTGCGGTGTTTGTTTGCACAGCACACGCACACATGGATATTTGTTGCATCAGCTGCGTCAACAGTGCTCAGTAAATCTGATCATGGACTGCCTCTCTTCTCAGAGAAATAGTCCTACGCTATAATTTGGGTGGTGGTGGTTACTGGCTGGACTGGGAATATGGACTTCACCTGAAGGCGGACCAGTGATTTGTGAGGTCACTTGGTGTGATAGGTTCTGGACATATGACATTGGTTGAGAACCTTCCAGATGTGGAAAAAAAAAATGGTTCTTTACAGAATTTTTCTTATAGCAATAATGCAGTCAGAAATATTTTAGGAATACCACCTTACCTATCTAAAATTTGTGTTCCCTTAATTGATGTGGAAAATGTTTAGTTAAATCAATCAGTCTATTTTTCTTGAATGAGGACTGGGAAATGCAGAGAAGACTGGTGGTTGCTGTTGTGAAGTCAACAATGAGGCAGAATGGAGAGAGAAACATTTGAGAGCCTAGTGGAACCACTTAATGGGAAAAAGTCAAAGGTTATGCACAGCTCTCCTCACTCCAATGTAAAGCAAGTTTAGAAAAACAAAACCAAACCGTAAAGCCTCAGGCCAAGGTCATACATTTTCCACTAATGTCAAACCATTATCAGTCTGCATTCTATTTATCTGGGGTCAGGGTTAGGGGCGGTGATTGACTCAAAGGGGGCAGAGGACATGTGTTAGGGTGATGGGACAGCTCGATCCTCGTTGGTAGTTACAGTTACATAACTGTGCACAGTTCCCCAACTCATCCATTTATACACTTATAATGGGTGAATTTTATCTAATGTAAATTATACTTCAGTAAAGCTATGAACAAATTCAGAAAAAAATGGAAGGGGGACTCCTTTGGCAGTAGGAAAGTAAAAGTTTGGGTCGGATGTTCGTCTCTCAGTAGAAGGGCTAATTATACCTTACTTCTTGAAGCAGAGGAACACTTTAAATTATTGGTTGAAAAAACTGGATACAACCTACTAGCCTAACTATCTTCGTAGAATTGATAATTAATACCCCAGGAGATTTGTGACTGAGATTGAAATTTTTTATGGGGTGTAACAGAGTGAAATGCTTGGTCCCCAGACTCCATTTTGTTGAAGGCTGCATTGTCCCCATGGCCTGCAGCAGGCTAATTGCTCCTGCTTTAGTCATGCTGATCACTAGAGGAGTTACTTCCGGCTTGGGTTTTTACAAAACAGCCCCTCTCACTTTCCCTTTCCTTGCCATAAGAGAAGCCTGAATTCTACTTTCTTAGGGTGGATTTGATAAACTACTAGGCTTCCCATCTTCTCTGTTGGTGACTTCTTAATCAATAAACCTTTCCTCACTCCAAACTCTGACATATTGTGCCTTTCAAAGAGTTGGGCAGCCCTGGCCACTGTGGCTCAGTTGGTTGGAGTGTTGTCATGTAAACTGAAGGGACTCAGGCTCGATTCCTGGTCAGAACACATGCCTAGATTCTAAGTTTGGTCCTTGGTTGGGGCATGTATGGGAGGTAGCTGATCAACGTTTGTCTCTCACATCAATGTTTCTCTCCCTTTCTCCCTCCCTCCTTTCCCTTCTCTCTAAAATCAATAAGCATGTCCTTGGGTGATGATAAAAAGAAAAGTTGGATGGGTGGATTTTGGACCAGTAACAGGGTATATTGAGAAATTAACTGAGAATAATGAAGCAATATGCTTGAGGTTTCAGAAAAAAAGGGACATGTGACAACAAGAAAACAAACAAAAAAATTCTTTGGAAACTGTGAGTAATTTAGGGGAAATGTAATTCCCCCAACCATTGCCTGGTAGATTATACATAGAATGAAAGTGGTTTATCTTCTTATTAATTAAAGATAAGTAGAGTTTCCAAACTTTATATTTCAAAACTACCTAGCACATTGCATTTGTTATTGAATATCCATTTCACAGGTTAAATTTTCATTTCCTGATTCCCTACATTCTCACCGGCACTCAATATTAGTTCTATAGTTACTGCAAATTTCAGGCCCAGCAAGAGAAAATGGTGAAATCTGACCTTTGGATTCTGGCAGCTAGAGGATAGTTGCATTGAAATCATTACCTTCCTTGAAGAAAAACTTGCTGAACACTGACTCCTTGCTTAAATAAAATGAGGTTATTTTTTTCTTTATCAGGTAAATCTTTTGACACTTTGATGCCAAGTGTCATTACCTCTGTCTAGGCTATGAATTGCTAAATTCCATAGTGTGAGCCTGAATCTATCATGAAATATTTACAAGTTTTTGTGCTTTGAAGATTTTGAACTTAATTATAAACATATTGTTAATGAAATGGCCTATGTAGAGGATGCCACAATGTATTTTTTTTATGTCATGCCAGTACAATCACAGTTGACCCTTAAACAAAATGCATTTGAACTGCATGGATCCATTTTTACATGGATTTTTTTTTTCAAAAAATATATTAGCAAAATGTTTGGAAATTTGCCACAATTTGAAAAAAAAACTGTTCTTAGGATTTTCTTAACATTTTTTCTCTAGCTTACTTTATTGTGAGAAAAGAGTATATAATGCATATAATGTGCAAAATATGTGTTACCTGATTGTTTATATTATCAGTAAGGCTTCTTTTGGTCAGCAGTTAGGTAATAGTAGTTATTTGGGGAGCCAGAAGTTACACTGGGATTTTTTATTGTAGAGGGTAGTCAGTGTCCTACCCCCTGCATTATTCAAGAGTCAACTGTATTCTGATACAAGGGTATATTTTGGATCTTATTATGGAACTTAGGTATTCAGTGAAAAGTCCAATATTCGGTCAACCATGTGGACATCATTTCTTATAAGCTTTGAAATGATGACTCAATAGAAAGAACTATTTTTTTAAGTCAGTTAAATAAACATTTTTAATAAGGTCTTTAAAATTTAAAAGCAGAATTGAGTTAGATTCTGAGAAATATATGCAAATAATAAAGTTAATATTGGTTGAGTACTAACAATCATTGCACATGCCCTGTGCAAAGTGTGTATACATTAATAAAAAAACAATTTTGTAATCCAAAGGCATTTTCCTCTGTTCTTATTATTTATGTATTTTGACCATATATTCACATTATTCACACATATATGTGTATATGTATGTATACATATAGATGTAAATAGATATATATGTGTGTGTGTATGTGTGTATGTGCTATGGGCTATATATTTGTGTTCCCCCCATTCATATATTGAAACTCTAATTACCAACGTAATTATATTTAAAGGTGAGGTCTTTGGGAAGTAGTAAGGTTAGATTAAGTCATGAAGGTGAATTAATGCCTCATGATTGGATTAAATCCCTTATAAAAAGAGAAAGAAGTGGAAGATATCTTCCCCCCTCATGCACGTAACAAGAAAAGACCACGTAATTATGTAAGGAGGTGGGACTTTGCAAACCAGGATAAGGCCTCTGTGAGACACCAGATCTGTTAGCACCTGATCTTGGATTTCCCAGACTCTGGAGCAGTGAGAAGTATTTGCTGATTAAGCCACCCAGTCTATTGTATTTTGTTACAGCAGCCCATGATGACAAAGACAGTATATGTATATGTTTGATAAACTACTCTTACTGAGTACTTACTGTGTGCTCAGGCATAATCCAAGTGTTTTACATGTATTAACATATTTCATCTTACCCACAAATGAATGGAGTAGGTGCTATTATCACTCATCGTTAATGTGAAGGAAACTGAGGCATTCAGAGTTTAAGTAGTCCTCCAATTCACTGACCTGGCTGAACTTGGACAGGCTGCTCCAGAGCTTAAGGTCTTCACTACTACAGTCACCTCTCCTGTTGGGTGAGAAAACAAAGCGCAATGGTTATGTCATGAAAGGCAAATATAAAAGTAGTGGCTTGTATAATGTAAATCTTAAAAAATAAATTTTCTATACTGATTCCTTTTAATTTGAATATTCTTATCTGCATTCATTAAGGAGCCACTTCTGTTTTCAGGTTATGTACTCACTTTTTTTAGAATACCATATTTTGCTGTGTATAATGTGTACTTTTCTTGCCCAAATATTTGAGGGAAAAATAAGGATGCACATTACACATAGGCAGTGCTAATTCTATATCTATATAAATGTTTTTAATTCCTTTATTTATGCTTATGTATTAAAAGTGTAACTCTAGAATGCAATAATGATATCTGTATGCAAAATAGTACCCTGGAATATGATAATTAGTTTTGTTGAACTTTTAAAGTTGTATCAAAAAATTGAAATGAAAGACTTTTCCTGAAAGTTTGGGCTGAAATTGTGGGTGCACATTATATATGGCAAAATATAATAATATATTTTGTTTATCAAAATGTGCATTCCAATGAAAGTAACATGTTCTTTCTTTTTAATAAAATAGCATCCCTGCTTAATAGCCTTTTCATCTTGTTACCTAAGAACATTATAAAATGAACAGGAATTCCTTAACTCTGAGGAGTGCCATGTTATTTCCATATTCAGCAGAAACTAGTGATATCTGAGCATTTTCTATTATAAATTATGTTCATTTTTTAGCTTTAATAAGTTAGCACATTGATTATAACTAGTCACAATATGATCAGTCCTTGCTGAGGTGAAATAAAGGTATGGATGTTTCAATTGCATAATGTTTAATTAATGATAATGACAGAATATTTCAGCTTAGAATTGATAGTAGATGTGTTAATAGAATTATTAAAATATTTTATAATTGATTTCTTTTTGAGAGAATGTTTAGTTATCAATAACTTAATGACACTTATTTTGTGTCATAATTTATTTTGCTGAGAGCATTTTCTTTCTTGTAAGAAGAAAAGGTTTTGAGTGAATGCCAGAAGCTGGTGAAAGTCAGTACAGGAAGAAGGAAAATTAGTGAATCAGTAAATATATTCCTTCAGATTTTTAGCTGTCAAGATTAGTTGTTTAAGTAAACTTTTAGCAAATGGGATTGTAATAACTAAGACTATTTTTCTCATGTTAAAATGGAAGGTTGTAAAATACAAATATAACCTACAAACAAAATCAAAGACCTAAACTATACAAATTTCATGAAAAATTGAATTTATTTTAAGATACTCTATTTTAATAATATCACATGGTTTGAAATATGTTACATATATTTTAAGTCTGGTCATGTTAAATAAAAATTTACTAAGGGGAGCTGTATTAGAAAGTATTTACTTTTAATTTTGCTAACAACATGGTAAAATAAGAGTAGCAAACTAAGTGAAACTACTTGTATAAAAATATTTCTACAATGTGGAACTAAAATAGAGCAATTAGTAAGAAAACAAAATTTAATGATATTCTTTGAGATTTGGTTTTACACATCATTTCAATCTGTTTCCCAATACCAAATTTAAAATATTTTCAAATACTTATTATGTAATCTGATGATTGTCAATATAATGACAAATTACTTAAATGTAAAATATGCTACAATTTTAAGAAATTCAGCATAAAATAGTCAAGAGCAAGGGAACTGACTCATGCCTCAGCAAAACTGCAATAAGAAGCAGAACAACATTGTTTTTCTTTTAAAGCAAGATAAAACTCTCTCAAACCATAGAATATTTGCCAATAGGAATGGTAAGTTGTATACTATAAGTTCAACAATGGCTGGAACCATGTCTGACTTACCGCTGTATGTAATGCTCCAGATGATTCCTGACAGTCAATAAGCTTGTGTGGGATGATTGGACTGCACCGTACTACTGTGCTCATCCATATTATAAAAGGAGGAAATAATGTGGAAAAGAAGGGAAAGGGATGTAAATGAACATGTATGAGGGATCCATGGACAGAGCCAAGGAGGGGGTGGGAGGTGGGCATGGCCAGGGCAAGAGAAAGTGATGGTAGGAAAATGGAGACAACTGTATTTGAACATCAATAAAAAAAGTAAAAAAAAAGAAAAAGGAGGATTCCATAATAATGAAAAATTCTCTTGGAACATTTCTTGCCTTTAAAAAGTACATCAACCCTTGTAATCCACTAAGACTTTGACACAACTGGCAACAAGAGACAAAAGTTAATCAATTTAAGCAGCATCTAAACAATACATCTTATTGTCTCTGTACATGTTTTCCCAGCTGACGCACCCATGGGCTTTTGAAATGGCTATCGGTCTTTATTTCTTCATACTTTCAGGTCTGTTTTAACGATTGACTTTCTACTTTTGTTAGGTGTGTAACCCTGACTTAATTCATTTACTAGTTGGGTCAGCAGTTACCACAAAACTTCAATACATCTCTTTGTTGCGAGGAATAATATAGTGGAAAGAGAATGAATCGGGTATCTGCATTTCTTGTAATTCATGGCATTTTTCCCCTAAAATGTTTTTTGCTAAATTTTTTTTTCCTCGTTATTCTCTTACGGTTGTCCCAATTTCTCCCTCTTCACTTTTCTCCACCCAGCCCACCCCCTGTTCCCACAGTTAGTCCCACACTGTTGTCCGTGTCCGTGGGTCATTCATACAAGTTCTTTGACTAATCCCTTCCCCTTCTGTCCACCATTATCCTCCTCCCCGCTCCCTTCTGATCACTTTCAGTCTGTTCCATGTTTTAAGAATAAATCTGCAACAACAAGAAAGTAATGGATGTATGGGTTACATATGAAGTGGAAGGGTTTGCCTCCAGAGTCTTCAAGAAGAAAGTAACAATTTAACTGCCTTAAACGGCAGCTGTGGTGAGGTTAGAGGCTAAAAGAAGGGATTTTACACTTTCTCCCAGGTTCCACATTCATGCGTTTGTATGAAATTACAAATATTCACACTCTGAAGAATAGAAACCTCAACTGTTAGACATACGTTTCAGTGAAATCAGAGGGTGCTATTTATAGCTATTAAAAATAAAGTTTGAAGCATGTTTGAAGGCACAGGGAAATGCTTACAATATTTAGGATTAAATTTTAGTTATAATATTACCAAATTTTATTCAAAATAGAGAAAGTGGAAGGAAATACTTTTGTTTGTAGTGATAATATTACAAGAATTAAAAATAACCAAATATTTTCAGTTTTAAAATGTTTTATGTTAGATAGGAATTAGTAAAATAATAAATGCTATTTTTAAACCTAAAAACTGTCTTTTATTTTTAAATATCATAGTCTTTCAGGCAAATAATGTGAACATATAAAATTTTTAAAATCTGATACCTATTAGCAATGTTAATGGGAATTTCACATAAAATAATTAAAAATGATTTTATAAATGTAAAGTGGCCATTTCTGCCATATTCAAAGGGGGATGCCCCCAAAATGGAATTATCTTCTGGAAGGCTAGGTGAGTGTTCTAGGAACCCGTCTGTATCTGTGTACCAGCTGGCCTTTTCATTTTGCTTGAGTGAATTTTTTTTTTAGATTCTTTCAGTGAGTTTGCCCATTTCATGGTGAATAATTTACTAGCGCACCTGCCCACATTGTGCTTAGTGCTCAGCAGTTTTTTTTTTTTACCTAAAATGGCGTGACCTCCCTGCCCCACCTCCCTATTCACCTGATAAATTTTGCCAGTGTGGAAGAGGTGAAACAAAAAGTGGCAGAAGTACTAAAAGCCATAGAAATTGACGAGTTTAAAAGCTGTTTTGAGCAGTGGAAATACATCTCCATTGGTGTACCACATCAAATGGAGAGTACTTTGAAGGTGACTGAAATTGAAATGTGTAAGAATAAACACACAATTTTTTATAAATAAATTCCAGAGTTTTTTAGGTCCCCCTTCATAATATTAATTTCAAGTTTAAAGAATTTTCATCAGCAGTATTACATGATAATATATAGTAGACAATGGTATTCTGTTTTTTGTCTCTATAGATTTGCCTTTTCTAGATATTTGATATAAAAAGACTCATATAAAATGTAGTCTTTTTATTTGGCATCTTTGGATGGGCTTTTTTCACCCATAGTATAGCATTTATCAGTCCAGTCAAACCTCGGTTCTCAAACCTCTCCTATCTAGAATAATGCGGTTCTTGATCAAATTGTTCATGGACAAAATGTCTCACTGTTTAAACAAAACTTCAGTTCTCAACCTGACAACCCTTTCATGCTGACACAGTATTCCTAGTGAGAAAAGAAAAAGATTTGGTTTTGAACAAATTGCATCTCAAATAGCTTTCTAGAACAAATTAAATTCAAGAACCCAGGTTCCAGTGTATTTTGTATTTTATATTGCTGAATAGTATTTTATTTTACTTATCCGTTTGCCAGCTGATGGACATTTAGATTGTTTCCAGTTTGAGACTATTATGCATGATGCTGCTGCGAACATTTATGTACTTGTGTTTGTATGAACACATTTTTAATTCTCTTGGATAGAGTTCTAAGAGTGAAATTGTTGGATTATGTGGTAAGTGTATTATTTTTTAAATTCCATAATACTGCTATACTAATTTTCAGAGTGGTTGTACCACTTAACATTACTAACATTTTACAATCCTGCTCAGCAGTGAACTAGGGTTCCAGTTTCTCCATACCCTCTTTAACATTTGGTATTGTCTTTCTGATTATAATTATTATTTATTATGGTTGTGTTGTGATATTTTATTGTGGTTTTATTTGTATATCTCTTATGACAAATAATGATGAGCATCTCTTCATGTGCTTGCTAGCCATTCATATATCTTCTTTTGGTGAAGTGTCTATTCAAATCATTTGCCCACTTAAAAAGTTGTTTTTTTTAATTCTTGAGTTGTAATAGGTCTTTATAAAATTTTGATAAAAGTTCTTGAACAAATATATGATTTGTGAATATTTTCTTCCAGCATTTGGTTTATATTTTCTTTTCTCTTTTTTTAAGAAAAGGAAATAATAAGTTGTGTTTACTTTTGATTATTTTTAATTTTTATTTATTTTTTATTGTTGTTCAAGTACAGTTGTCTCCATTTTCACCCCACCTCGGCCCCCACCCCACCTATCCCCACCTCCCACCCTTGAACCCTACCCCCTTTGGCTGTGCACATGGATCCTTTATATATGTTCCTTGATGGATCTTCTCCTATTTTCCCCCATTATCCCTCTCCCCTATGGTTACTGTCAGTTTGTTCTTTAATTCAATTATTCTGGTTATATTTTGCTTGCTGTTTTTTTTTGTTGTTGTTGTTGATTGGGTTCCACTTATATGTGAGATCATATGGTATTTGTCTTTCACCACCTGGCTTATTTCATTTAGATAATGCTCTCCCATTCCATCCATGCTGTGGCAGAGGGTAGGAGCTCCTTCTTTCTTCCTGCTGTGTAGTATTCCACTGTGTAAATGTACCATAGTATATTTTCTTTTTTAATGGACTCTTTTGAAGCACAGAAGTTTTAATTTAAAGACTTACATATAAGTCATGACACTGTAAAAGTTCTAGAGGAGAAGATAGGCAGAAAAATCTCATATATTCCATGGAGCAATATTTTCACTGATATGTCCTCTAGAGAAAGGGACATACAGGAAAGAATAAGCAAATTGGATCTCATCAAAATAACAAGCTTCTGCATAGCTAAAGAAAACAGAATTAAAATGAAAAGAGAACCAACTGTATGGGAAAACATTTGCCAATGATATCTCAGACAAGGGTTTAATCTCCAAAATATATAAAGAACTCACATGACTCCACTCCAGGAAGACAAAAAACCCAATTAAAAAATGGGCAAAGGACTTCAACAGACACTTCTCCCACGAGGACATAAAAAGGGCCCAGAGACATATGAAAAGATGCTCAGCATCACTAGCATCATAAAGATGCAAATTAAAACCGCAATGAGATACCACTTCACACCATTGAGAATGGCCAACATAAACATAGCAAAAAGTAAGTGTTGTAGGGGATATGGAGAAAAGGGAACCCTAGTACACTGTTGATGGGAATGCAGACTGGTGCAGCCACCATGGAAAACAATATGGAATTTCCTCAGAAAACTAAAAATGGAACTGCCTTTTGACCCAGCAATTCCACTGCTAGGATTATACCCTCAGAGCCCTGAAACACCAATCCAAAAGAACCTATGCACCCCAATGTTCATAGCAGCATTATTTACAATAGCCAAGTGCTGGAAGCAACCTAAGTGCCCATCAGTAAATGAGTGGATCAAAAAACTATGGTACATTTACACGATGGAATACTACACACCAGAAAGAAAGAAGGAGCTCCTATCCTTTGTGACAGCATGGATGGAACTGGAGAGCATTATGCAAAGTGAAGTAAGCCAGGTTGGGAGGGACAAATACCATATGATTTCACTTATAAGTGAAACCTAATCAGCAAAACAAACAAGCAAGCAAAGTATAATCAGAGATGATGTTAAGAACAAACTGACCACAGGGGAGGTGGGAGGGGGAAAAGGGAGAAGGGTTTTCAGGAACATGTGTAAAGGACACAGGGACAAAACCAAAAAGGGGTAGGATCTAGGGTGGGGAGTGGGGATGGCTGGGGTGGGGGGGGAAAATGGAGACAACTGTACTTGAACAACAATAAAAACAATGTGAAAAAAGCTAATTTATCAATTTTTCTTTTAGGAGTTGTACTTCTAGTGTCTTATCTATGATCTTCTTCTCAGCCAAAGTTCACAAAGCTTTTCTCCTGTCTTGTCTTTCTGTTTTAGATTTCTAGTTTAATTCTGTTGTTTGAAGTATATTCTTTTTATAATGTTAATCCTTTTCAATTAAGTGGACTTCTTTTATTACCTAACATAGCTTCCATCCTAAATAACAATCCATGTGCCCTTTTTAACAATGTGCATCCTGCCATTAAGATGAAGACATAATAGTTCATAGTGTCCAAGTTTTGTATATATTTGTAATGTTCTCACTAGTTTTCATTAACTATTGAAATCTCAAACTAAAATTGTTGAGTTTTCTTTGTTTCTGCCATTTTTTAAGTCTCTTATTTGGTGAATATACTCTAATGGTTGTCATATTTTTCTGATGTGTTGACTCATGT
Source organism: Anoura caudifer (assembly GCA_004027475.1). Classification (NCBI taxonomy): domain Eukaryota; kingdom Metazoa; phylum Chordata; class Mammalia; order Chiroptera; family Phyllostomidae; genus Anoura; species Anoura caudifer. The sequence continues at coordinate 20,118 of PVKU01005750.1, forward strand.
TATTATGAAATGCTCCTCTAATAATAGTCTTTGCTATACATCCTCCTTTGTCTTGCACTACTGTAGCCACTCCATATTTCTTATTGTTATATGCTGCATAGTGCATTTTTCTTCCTTTTAACTTCAACTTACTTGTATTTTAAATCTAAAGTATTTCTCTTATATGCAGTGTGTAATTGGACATTGCTTTTGTTATCCTGTCTGAATATCTGTGCCCTGTCTTTGGGATATTTAGACCACTCACATTTAATGTTATTGATTTGTTCAGATTTATATTAGTCATTTTGCTATTTGTTTTCTTTATGTCTTTCTTTTACATTACTATGTTCCTTCTTGACTGCTCTTTTTCATGTTAAATAAACTTTTTTTAATGTAGCATTTTTATTTATTTTTTAACTGTTTTTTAGTGATTATTTTGTGGAATAGGATACACAACTGAATTTATCACCATTTACTTCAGATTGATACTAACTTAATTCCAGTAAAATATAGAAGCTTCATTCTGCTATAATTCCCCCCTTTTCACATTTCTTTGTGTTATTATTATCATATACTTCACATCAATATCTAAGGCTGACATTGTAGTGTTATAATTACTGCTTTGTACAATCCTATGTTTTTTCTTGAAGTTAAGAGAAGAATTAAAAAGTATTTATATAGTCTTTCAAATTAACCACATATTAACTTGTGGTGCTCTTCATTTGTTCCTGTGGATTTCTACCATTCCGCCTGGTGTCATTTTTCTATGTCCAGTGAGGTTTTCATCATCTGATGATGGAGCTGTGTGTTGGTAGAACACATTAACAGTTTAGGCTGTTTTCAGAACTGCACTGGGTCTTACTTTCCACTTAGTCTTTTCAAGTCTCTATATGCACGTTCATGGCCTGAAGGTAGACCGGGAGTGTGTGAATAACTGGGCCCTCTCTGATACAGCTGTGCCTGTGCAGAGCTTGATCAGAAAACCTTGGTCCTATAGTACCGCAAGCAGAGCCCAAACTTACACACACTGGCCAAGCTTGCGGAGGGGTAAGTGAGAATATCTCCAAGCCAGAGTAGAGCAAATTTTCACTGTTGTTATCAGAATTTCAGCAGCTTTATAAACATAAATGCTTCACAGATTGATGTCTCCCTTTGACTGGTTTTCTTTCCTCTTCCTCTTCCTCCTCTTCTTCCTCCCCCTCCTCCTTGATCAGTTTTGTCCGTGTCTAATGCTTATTTATTTGTTTTCACTTATTTTTTATTTTATTAGTATTTTAAATCATCACTGGAGGAATGCTTAAAAATTTTAGAGGTGGGAAAGGAGGGAGAGAGAGAAGAAGGAAAACATTGATTGGTTGTCTCTCCTATGTGCCCTGACCAGTCCTAGGCATGTACCTGGACCAGAATTCAACCTGCAACCTTTCAGTCCACAGGATGATGCTCTAACTAACTGAGCCACACCAGCCAGGGCCAGGTTTAGTAATTTTTAGACAATGAAATTGCCATCATCCTCAACTCTGTAGTTAGGATTTGCATTGAGGGTACTGTTCATTTTTGAGGGATAGGAGAATAATGCCTAGTGAAAGAAATCATCCACATTAGATTTTAGTTCATCTCAACTTGAGATTTCTATAACATTTCCATTAAATGAAGACAAACTTTGAGTTATGTCAAATCATTAACATAGGGGCCAGAGCCTAACGAAGAGAAATACTGATTGTCTATAAGGAAGAGTGCTAGGCAAGGTTCAGAAAGGAGCACCAGATTAAAAATCAAGCATATACCTCAAGTCTAGTGTCCAGGATTCAAGAAAATATGTGCATAGGTGACTTTAGGGCAGGCTAATAGGGGAAAAAAGGATTATTTGTTGAAATGAAAGTGAGACTAGTAATCACAAATTAAATGCTGTCAGAATTCCTGGGTTCATATATTGATTAAATTTGTGTGATAACATTTTAGGAGTGTTGCTCTTTATAATGAACTGCCTGCTTTACCCCTTGCAGAGAATCTAAACTTGTAAAGTGATCTTATTCTAATTTAGTTTTATCTACCTCTTAGGGGTACTTTCAAGACTGCTGCTTATTTTGCAATTTAATGCTTCATTAAGCTTCTTGGAAGAATGTGCAACACTATTGATAATGTACTAACGAGGTAGTATGTTGTGGGAAAATTTCTAAAGCTTTACGTCTAAGAGTAAAACAAAATTTATTTATCCTTTGAGAAGTAAAGTGATACAAAGGCATATCTAGGAGTTAACTGGATTTATTTTTAGTTTTAAAGGTGATAATATTTTATATTGACTTTGATAGTTCACCTCACAGTAGAGTTAGGCTACAGCAATAGAGGCTAAATGAAATGCAGGTAAAGTGAGAAGTTAGAATGCTTGGAGAAGAGTAAGGACAAACAAAGCACATAAGCGAGGGAAGCTGAGTATTTCTAGAAGGGAGTTAAGTGTCTAATGCTAACTATGAAGGGGATGAAAACTGAGAAAAGGTGTTTGGATTTTGGTATTAGAAAGTAAGAGATATATGTCTAACATTGAAATCCGGTGTTACATTATGAACATGTGGAGGACTATATCCTAATGCCATCTTTACAAGCAAAATCTAAATCTGAATATTTTCAAATTAATGGCTAGCACTAAAAGATGATATGTATGAACATTTTGACTTGTCACTAGGAATAAATAATACTTCAGAGAGTCTCACAGCACCACGTGATCCTTTGTTGGGTCTAAAAGTTTAGCCTTTTACAGTGATTGGGTGATTGGAGGAATATGGTTTGTGATGTCTATTTTTAGTTTTTATATGTCATTGATTAGTTATCTACTGCAGTCTAACAAATTACCACAAACTTAGTGAATCAAAGCAGCACAATGGACTTCTTGTTCAACTCCAATGTGTAGAAACTTGGAAACTCTTATAATTACAAAAAGGGAAAATTGGACAAACAAAAGAAACATTTTTTCTTGGACCTGCCAGAGAACTGAATTTGTACAGTAAACTGCCACTGAGAAATTTGCAGTGAAGTGAATCCAGAGCATCATAGCCAATGTCTGCTTACCTTGAACATATCAACAACTGAACCTAAAAACAAAAACAAAAGCAAAAACAAATTAAGCAAACAGCTAGAACAGGGACCGAATCACAGAAATGGAGGTCATGGGGAAGGTTATCAGAGGGGAGGAGGAGAATGGGGGAAAAGGTACAGGAAATAAGATGCACGAATGGCAGGAAAAAATAGACAGAGGGAGGTTAAGAATAGTATAGGAAACGGAGAAGCCAAAGAACTTATATGGACCACCCATGGACGTGAACTAAGTGTGGGGGTGGGGAATGCTGGTGGGATAGAGGGTGCAAGGTGGAGGGGAATAAAAGAGGGGGGAAATGGGACAATTGTAATAGCATAATCATTAAAATATATTTTAAAAATAAAAATGAAAAGAAAAACAATGTAGCTATAAATTATTAGGAACACTTAAATGGTGATTTTGATGAATTACTAGAGGCTGAGTGTGTACCATCCCAGGAGTGAGAAACTTCTGGTTTTAGAAGGGTTTTCAGATTTTATAGGCCTTACTTCCGGGAAGCCTACTAGAGTTTCATGGTGAAGATCTGTGAAAGTTCCGTCTGTGGCTTTGGCAGGGCAGAGGAAGAGTAATCTTGTGAAATACAACCACGGTCTTTTCCATAACAGAAGTCAATTCTCCAGGGGAGAATCCTTCACCAGAAGTATGTCCTAGTTCAGTGGACATAGGGCATTTATCTCATCTATCCCTCTACTCTTCCAGTCTCACGTGAGGAAGGGGAAGCTATACAAAAAGAAACACTTGTGAAAATCACTGGCCAGAGATACAGACCCAAGGAAAGACTGAAATTTGAATGGAAGATTATAGAATGCCTCTCAAACCAACATCTTTACATAAACAGACCAACAAGGCTTTAGCATAACAACAACAGAAGTTGTCAATAATAACAATTTACCTGAATGAAGTGAAACAGACTGTTTCTGAGGGGTTGTATTTAGGGAACCCCAAAGACAGGAGACAACAAGAAACACAACACTATGGACCTTGAAACTTCCAGCACCTACAGCTACATCAAAAATTAAACAAAGCCCCATTATTAACCATATTATCATAAATTCTCACATGAGAGGCCTATTTATTTCAGTTTCTGTTGTTCAATACAACATGTCTGGTTTTTAACAACAAATCTCAAGACACTTTGAAAGACCAGAAAAAACAAAGAAGAGACAAAGCCAGCTTCAGAAATCAGATTCAGATATGACACATGTTAGAATTAACAGACACACAATTTTAAAACTATAATTACATTAAAGGATCTAGTGAAAAAAATAGACAAAATACAGGAAAGATAATATAGCCAGAGAAATAGAAATTCATAGAAAATGTCAGAAGGAAGATGATATGAATAAAAAATATATATATAACAAATAAAGAAGGAGTTCATTAGAAGACTTGATACAGCAAATGGAAGAATCAGAGAGCTTAATTATGGGTTTAGACACACATGGCAAAACTAGAAAATTTCAAAAAAGTGTAAATACGAGGTCTGTCCAGAAGGTATCCATCCATGTTTTATGAATAGTAGACACATTTATTGAAGAAGACACAAGATACAAGAAGCATTGTACATAGGACAATGACACCTCAGTCCCCCTCAAAGTAGGCACTGTGGGACCTCACACAGTTCTCCCAATTGCCATCAGCTGCCCCATTGTATTTTCCTAAATCTTGTGAATGGTCTGAAATCTCTTCCCTTTCAAAGGTGATTTTAATTTTGGGAAACACCAGAAGTTGCAGGGTGCCAAATCTGGGTTGTAGGGGGGTGGGTCACCTGGGTGATTTGATGTTTCACCAAAAAACTCTGCATGAGGTATGATGCATGAACTGGCATGTTGTTGTGATGAAGCTGCCAATCACCAGTTACTCACAGCTGTGCCCTTCTGAATCACCTGAGTAGTTTCTGCAGAGTAATGTTCAAGCTTAACACAAAATTTGATGCAGATTCATTGCTTGACTTGCTCAGTCATTTTAAATGGGATGACCACACAGTACACATGCTCACTCAATGGTGTCTACCACCCCACTGACTGGTACAGTGAACTACATCATAGTTCATGCATGTGTATTCCAGACCACTATCCTTCAGTGCCAGGATACATTGATGTTGTGCAAACCATTCTGTTATATTAACAATGGTTAGACTTTTACCAGAGAGACCTCATATTCATAATTAACGTACCATATGAAAAGAAAGAAGAGAAAAGAGGAAGAGAAATATTTGATGTAAAATTATTTGAGAACTTTCTAAAATTAATGACATAAATAAAACTACCAATCCAGGAAGTTTAAAGAACAGAAAAATGAATGCATATCTACAAACCAAAATAAAATTATACTTAGGCATATCACATTCAAACTGCAGAGAACCAAAAGTAAAGAGAAGATCTTAAAAGCAGTCAGAGGAAAATAACACTTTACCTACAAAGGAACAAGAGTCAACAATTACATTGTACTGCTCACCAGAAGGTACACAAGTAAGTGGAGAGTAGAGTGAAATATTTAAAGTGATGAAAGAAAAGATATTACTTACTTGGAATTCTAAATCCACTGAAATCAGTTAAAAGCCATTGGAGGACTGACAAATCTGAGGGGCTTCACTCTAGCAGACCTTCCCCGAGAGATGTTAATGGAAATTTCTGAGGGGAAGGAAAAATGGTACAGCAAAAACATTGATCTTAAAATAAGCATCTGAGAAAATATCAATGAAGTTAAAAGAATTTTTTTAACTCTTATTTGATCTAAAAGATAACTCTTACTGAAAGCCATAATAATTATGATATACTGGGTATAGTGCAGATGGATAAGTGAAATGAATGACAGCAGTCTCACAAGGCCTGGGAGGATGGATGAAAATACTTTGTACTTAAGGTATTTGCACTACACCTGGGGAAAAATAGCATTATTTGAAATTGGACTTCTATTAGTTAAAAATGTATATTGTAAAGTCTAGGGTAGATAACCACTAAAGTAATTCTTAGACAAATATAGTTGGTAATCTAAGAGAGGTCACTGTCAGCTCCTTAACAAATGGGTCTCTCCATAAGGCAGCTTCACCAGGGCCAGCAAGAGAGAGATGCTAGAATGATGTAAGTTATAGTTTTGTGTAACATAGTCACAGGTGCCATCTTAGTTTTACGCCACCTTAGTTTTATTTTTTATTTATTTTTTATTGTTATTCTATTACAGTTGTCCTAATTTTTTCCCCTTTGTCCTCCACCCATCCTACCCCCACTCCCACAGTCAATCCCCACACTGTTGTCCATGTTTGTGGGTCATTCATGCATGTTTTTTTGTCTAGTCCTTTCCCTTTCTTTCTACCACTATCCCCATCTGCTTCTCCTCTGGTCACTCTCAGTCTGTTTCTTGTTTCCATGCCTGTGGTTCTGTTTTGTTCATTAGGTTCCTCTTATATGTGAGGTCATATGGTGCTTATCTTTTACCAACTCGCTTATTTCACTTAGCATAACAGTCTCCAGTTCCATTCATGATGTTGCAAAAAGTAGGAGTTCCTTCTTTCTGCTCCTTAGTATTTCATTGTGTAAACATACCACAGTTCTTTGATCCACTCATTTACTGATGGGCACAGGCTGTTTCCAGCACTTGGCTAGTGTAAATAGCACTGCTCTGAACATAGGGGTGCATAAGTTCTTTTGAAATGGTGACTCAGGATTCTTAGGGTATATTCCCAGCAGCAGAATTGCTGGGTCAAAAGGAGTTCTATTTTTAGGTTTTCTGAGGAAATTCCATACTGCTTTCCATAGTGGCTGCACCAGTCTGCATTCCCACCAACAGTGCACTAGGGTTCCCTTTTCTCTGCATCCTTGCCAGCACTTGTTGTTTGTTGATTTATTAATGATGGCCATTCTGACAGGTGTAAGGTGATATCTTAATTTTAGTTTTATTATATTCACCAGAATTAAGTCAGAGTTTCCATCCATACTCCAAATGAAAGGGTTGCACAAAGGTATGAATACCCGGTGAGGATCTTTGGGGGCCATCTTGGAGTCTCTCTGCCGTAGTCATTGTTTTTCATATTTGAGGAGCTTTGTCTATGGTGTGACATACCATACCAAGTTGAGAAGGAACTGCTTGATGTGTATTGACACAAGGGTGGACTGAAAACCCCCAGAGTTTATTTATAGAAAATTGTGTATTTATTCTTACATGTTTAAACTTCAGTCACCTTCAAAGTAAGTACTCACCATTTGATGCAATATACCTGTCAAGGTATTTATTCCACTGCTCAAAACAGTTTTTGAACTTGTTGATTTTGATGTCTTTCAGTGTTTCTGCTGTGTTTAGTGTTTTTTTTTTTTGTTTGTTTGTTTTTGCTTTACTTGTCCCATATCTGCAAGACATTTCCCTTTGAGTAATTTTTTCATCTGGGGAAACAGACAAGTTGCTTGGGACAAGATTGGGTGAATAGGGAGGACGGGCCATGGGGGCCATGCTGTTTTTGGTCAAAACTGCTGAACACTAAGTGCGGTGTGGGCAGTGCACTCATCAATCACCCATCATGATGGACAAACGTGTTGAAAGAGTCTTCAAAGAAATTCACTGAAGCTGAATGCAGCCTCTCACAATAACACCATCTGGTACACTGATACGGATGGGTTCCCAGAACACTCACCGAGTAGGGGGAGCCTGTACTAAATGGGGCCCATCCTCCAGAAGATAATTCAGGTTTTTTGGGTCCCCTCTCATATTTATACTATGTTTATTCTCTTCAATTATTTTCATCTATTTTTCTTAACTCCACAGATTCTGTATGTTTCTTTTTCAGAGAAGACAGACCATCTAAACTGAGTTTTTCTCCATGTTATACGTACTAGTTTTTATCTTTCTTTGCTCTGGTTTACATGGAAGGAAATATCTCTTTCCTTTTCAAATGACATGCCTATCATCTGTCATTTTGAGTTTATTGCCAAACTCAAATAGCTGGTTAACATGATCGTTTTCCATACACAAAATTTTCTCTACTTTTCAGATATTCTCCTCTTATTCACTTTAATTTTTAGAAAGTCTTGAGCACTATTCCAGGGTCGCTGATTTGTTTTCACACTTTCCATCCAACCCCCAACTGACTACCATATGGTCCCTGTTCCTAATACCCTAAGGAATACTTTCATTGGAAGGATTCTTATTTGCCAGATCGACTAATTTATCAATTACTAAATTAATTTGTAATTTCCCTTACTACCTTTTTAAAATTTAGACTATTATAATATCCTTTCAATGGGTTTCTCATTCTCCATCTGCCCTCATTCCAATCTATTCTGGACACTGAAGCTCAGTAAATCATGTACTATAAAATCATGTCACAGGACTACCCTAAATATTTTAACTCCAATGTTAGAAATTTTAAACCTCAGATTTGAATACCATCACACAAATTGTCAAATGTAACTATTTCAAAAATAATAATCAAAATTACTCCATACTGTAGGTATAGTAATGTTTATCCTTTGGTGCCTGCCCATTGACCAGTTTAGATAGCCTAAAATAAGTGAAAGTTTTCACTAGTATATACTTAAACTTTTTTTATTTTTGTTGCTGTGAATTAACTAGCTATATCACTTCAGGTAACTCTATTTCTCTGCCTCTCATCTAGTGCCTTTTAAATGTAAAATAAAGCAATTGCTTTATATGATCTTAAAGTGGTCTTTGCCACTCTTAAAAACTACATTTTTATGACTGAAACCACATTTTTTTTTTTTTACTGAACTGCTATTTTATTGCATCTGGAGAAAATCAATTATTTGTCTATAAGGTAAAAACTCAACTACAGAAGTACATAAACTATAATCCAATTTTATCAGATAGCCCCAAATGTTATATTTGACTGAGCTATACCATTTTTCCCTTCAAATTAGAGGTAATGCTGACTTTTCTTAAAGAAATATATTTGACATTTAAAAATATACCCAATCTTAAATAGAGGACATTCTTCCATTCTTTAGGCTAATGTTGAGAGTTTAAAGTAGTTTACAGACCTAATCTTCTGTCAGTTTGAACAGAGTCTGACTAATCCACCTGGCACTGATTCATTTAAGTCCTCTTTTTATGAGCAATAGAGAGGGAAGCTGTCACAAAGTTCCTATCAGAGATGAAATGCAGCTGTCAAGATTTATTTTTATCCTCTCAGTGTAGAGAGAGGATTATTCTTAGTGTGCCAAATATAATTTCATTATTCTTGACTTACAAGCATAGAGTGGTGTTTAATAAAAGTGGAATAGATTCTTATGGTCTACAAGTGTCAGTGCATAGTATTTTCAGGATTGGGAGCATTTGTAGCTTCAATATTTACCAAATTTGCTATTTTTCTTTGTAGAAAATACTATTTAATTTTTTGATAACCAATGTAAAAATAATGCTCTCAGAAAAGAACAATGTGTTCTTAATCTTGTGAGATAAAGACAGAATTCTTAAGCCCACTTTACAACATGTTGATCACATACTTAAGTTATTTTTAATGAGTTAATTACATGTGTGGTAGTTAGGCCTTGTATTTTTAATTATCAAAAATACATGGCATTTCACGTAATAATTTGGTTTTTAAAATTACTTACCTTGTATCAAGTGCCACTGATTCTATGATTGTTCTTTCTGCACTACCTTGTGTGGTAAACATCAGAGCAGCATGGTTTTCTGGAAAACTGTGGAGAGAAAGAAGATGGGAAAAACATTGGCATTGGGGACAACTAGTAAGTTATGAATTTATTTGCTCATTAAATAGCTATTTGAGGAGTATCCCAAAGCTAACACTGAGTGAAATTTAAATAAATATACAAATCTATGATAGCCAGAATATGAATGTTCCTCCTACAGTTGTGCAATGCACAATTTGTCCAATGCTGAAAGTAATCAAGAACAATCATGCCCTTTTCCTCATGGATAGAGACATAGAAATAAAGATATATAAAGAGATGGCCTAATATTTTGTGGGGAAAAAAGCACCTGAAAAAGAAGAACAATTTAGAAAGAACAAAATTTCCTGGGAATATTGACAGTGGTCTCTCACAGATACGAAGAAACTGGTATGTGGAAAGTGTGGGAGAGAGCAGACTAAACCACATGTACGAGGTTGCAATGCATAAAAGATGCAGTTATGTGTGAGGGACTGAAGGGAAGCTAGGTTGGCTAGAGGACAGGAAGCAGGAGAGAGAACAGAATAATTGGAAACAGCTATGTGTCTAACAATGAGGAACAGTTTTATAAATTACAGTCAATCTATACAAAAGAACACCTTGTAGCGATTGGTGAACATGTTTCTGAAGACTAGTTTATGGTGTGTAAAATTATTTATCATAATTAAAAAGCAGGATATAAGACTACCACATGTGTATGTGTTATACAATTTCCCAGTTTCATTGTGTCTGAAATAAAAATAGGGTATATAAAGATATTTAAAGCCATCATCTCTAGTGGTGAGATTATGAGTAGTTTAAGTTTTATTCCAGTTTTGTATTTTTTAATTCTTGAGATATTTTAACATGTATCCAAGGGACATAAAATATTTTCAATGCTGCATTCTTTCTTATAGTAAACAAGTAGAATAAAACTAATTATCTCTCAATAAGAGAATGAATTAATAGATTGTGTTTTGGTGGTGCAATAGAACACTGCATCAGTTAGAATGGTAACCAACATTAGAACATTTATCAGCATACATAAATATCAAAGAATAATATTGAAGCAAACAAAAGTTACAAAAATGTAGCTGTGACGTTATGCTGTTTATATAAATTTACAAACCAGTTTTCTATATTATTTATAGTTTCTATATGCATATTTAAAAATATATGCTAATGATACTTCCCAGTTCAAGAAAAATACAAAATGATTACCCCTGGGGAGGTAGAAAAGAGAAATGGATAAGGGGTAGCTTTAGCTACATTTATAATTTTTATATTTAAAATAGATTAATATGAAGCAAATATGACAGAAAATTTAGCTCTATTTAATTTTGTCCCCCTTATTCTATTCTGCATATTAAAATATTAATAAAAATTATAATGAAAACCTTATATTAAAAATGTTGAAACTTATAACTACATATGAGTACTATTACATACTTAAGGAATAACAAGGGAAGACATAATGGACTGTTTTAGGTCAAGTTAATCTAAAATTTTACTGTGAAATAAAATATGCCCATTAAAGAGAGCATAAAACACAAATACAAGGTTTAACAACTGGTTATTAAGTAAATGCTTCCATAATCACCACTCATGAGTGGTCAAGAAATAGAATATTAACTAAGCTAAAAAAGAAGTACAAATAGGTAGTTACAGAATAGGCATGGGGATGTAAAGTGAAGTGTAGGAAGTGGAGTAGCCAATGAACTTAGATGCATGACCCATGGACATGAACAAAGGTGGGAGGATTGCCTGAAGGAGTGGGGGTTGCTGGGTGGAGAGGGGAGAGGGGGAAAAATTGGGACAACTGTAATAGGATAATCAATAAATATAATTTAAAAAAAGACACAAAGAAAGAAATAGGACATTAAGTTAAAACTAAAATGAGCTTAGTTGTTATGTTTTTGAACACTTTATTAAATTATACTATATGTACTCTTTGTTTGCTGCTGTGTTAGCTCAATATTGTGTTTGTAAGATTATCCATGATGTTGCTTTCTTAGTGTTATCTCATTTTTATTGTCATATGGTGTTTATTCACCTGCTAATGGAAATTTGGGTTGAATCCATATTTGATTATATGAAGAATGCTGCTCAGTATGTTTACACAGCATATTAAACATGCACAAGTTTCTCTAAGGCAAATGCATAGGTGTGAAATTAAAGGGTGATAGAGAATGGGAATCTTTAACTCTGCTGTTATACTAAACTGTCCTCCTCTAGTACCACTGGTTTGCACTCCTGCCAGCAGGTTATCAAAGTCCTGATTGCCCTACTTCTTCAACAACATCATTATTGTATTTAAAAATTTTCACTAATTGAATGAGCTTCTAGTAGTATATCTTGGTAAACAAAGTCATTGGTTCCCAATTTCAAGTGTTTACGGGTCACTTGGTTTTCTATTTTTTAAAATATTCTATATGTCTTTTGGCCATTTTTATTTTAGAGTGCTTGATTTATTTATGTATTCACATATGTATATATGTGTGCTCATATTTATTTATTTATACTGATGCAGTATTTTTATGCTGTTTGAAGACTAGAGTCTTTGCTGAATATATGTCTTGCAACATTCTTTTCCCATTGTGGTGCCAGTTTTGAACTTTTTTTTTCATCTCTCCACATTTTTAATTTTTTTGAATGTTTTTTAAATTTATTTTAATTGTTCTTGTACAGTGTTCTGTCTTTTACTCCCATCCCAGCCCACTGCCCCAGACCTCCCCACCTCCCTCCCATTTCTACACCCCTAGTTTTTATCCATGTGTCCTTTATACTTGTTCCTGTAAACCCTTCCTCTTTTCCCCTGGTCTTCCCTCCCCTCTGGTGACTGTCAGTCTGTTCTCAATTTCAGTGTCTTTGGTTATATTTTGATTGTTTGTTTGTTTTGTTGGTTAGGTTCCTGTTAAAGGTGAGCTCATATGGTATTTGTCTTTCACTTCCTGGCTTATTTCACTTAGCATGATGCTCTCCAGTTCCATCCCTGCTGTTGCAAAGGGTAGGAGCTCCTTCTTTCTTTCTGCTGCATAGAATTCCATTGTGTAAATGTACCATAGTTTTTTGATCCATTCATTTACTCATAGGCACCTGGGTTGCTTCCAACACTTGGCTATTGTAAATTATGCTGCTATGAACATAGGGGTGCATAGGTTCTTTTGGACTGGTATTTCAGGGTTCTTAGGATACAATCATAGCAGTGGGATTGCTGGGTCAAAAGGTAGATCCAGGAAACACAGAGAGTCCCAATCAAGAGGAACCCAAAGAGGCTCAGTTCAAGACACATCATAATTAAAATGGCAAAATTCCAAGACAAAGAGAGAATCTTAAAGGCAGCAAGGGAGAAAAAGGAAATAACACACAAGGGAGCCCCAATAAGGTTAGCAGCTGACTTCTCAATGGAAACGCTCCAAGCCAGAAGAGAATGGCAAGAAATATTCCAAGTAATGAGAACCAAAGGCCTGCAACCAAGACTACTTTACCCAGCAAAGCTTTCAATCAAGATAGAAGGCCAAATAAGGAGCTTCCCAGAAAAAAGAAGTCTACAAGAATACACCTCTACCAAACCAGTTCTGCAAGAGATGCTAAAGGGACTGCTTTAAGGAAAGGAAGAAAGAGAGAGAGAGAGGGAGAGGAACATAGGTACAAAAATGGCAATGAATCAGTACCTATCAATAATGACCTTAAATGTAAATGGATTAAATGCTCCAATCAAAAGGCATAGAATAGCTGAATGGAAAAGAAAGCATGCCCCACACATATGCTGCCTACAAGAGACCCACCTCAGGACAAAAGACCTACACAGACTCAAAGTGAAGGGCTGGAAACAAATTTTCCAAGCAGACAGACAGGATAAAAAAGCCGGGGTAGCAATACTCATATCAGACAAAGTAGACTTCAAAAGAAGGGCCATAAAGAGGGACCCAGAAGGTCACTTCATAATACTCAAGGGAAGAATCTACCAAGAAGACATAAACATCATAAATATATATGCATCCAACATAGGAGCACCTAAATACATAAAAAAAACCTTAGAGGACTTCAAGAAAGATATTGACAGCAACACAATTATAGTAGGGGATTTGAACTTTTAATAAGAAGTTTCTTTTAATGAGAAGTTCTTACTTGTCACTTGGCCAAATTTATTAAACTTTTTTAATGGTTCATAGTGTTTGTATCTTGTCTAATAATCTTTTACTATGCTGATATTATTAAGAAGCTCTATGGTATTATTTTCTAAATACTTAGTAGTTATGACCTATATGTTTGGTTCTACTTTTGATCCATCTGGAGTTGACCCATTTAGAATTATTTTTCCCTATTCTTTATTTACCTAAGAGTTTGATGAACAAAAAATCACACTAGTATTTCTAAGAAATAATCTTTGAAGAAATGTTGAAGGTAGTCTTCTTAGCAATGGGGATTTAATATGGGGTAAACCAGAAAGCTGGATTTTACAGTGAACTATAAATTCAAGTCCATATTATTTGATATCATATTAATATACATAGTTCAGAGAGAAATAAATAAGCAAATCAAAGATAATTTACAAATTAATAAGTAAAGTTTGAGTTTATTAAGGATTTAGGCATATTTTAATGGTTAATTAGTATTTAACCAAAGTTTAGAGCTGCAAATAAAAGCATCCCAACAGAGCATAGGTACACAAGGATATAAAGGAGCTGGGAGAGGAAAAAGTGTACACACAGTTTATTTAAATTTTGTACTTTCCCCAATATAAACATGAACAGAAATATGGTCACTTATAAAAGGGGATAAACTTAAAATATTTATAGTTAGCTTTGAAAGTGTGTGTGTGTGTGTGTGTGGTATAAGCTGGATGTGAACCTGAAATTTATATGACTGTTTAGTGTGTGGAATTTTGCTCAAGTAAACCTCTAAATGTTATAAAAATTTGATTCAGGGATTTATTCCACTTTTCTCTCCTGAATCTTTTAATATTTATTTTATTTATTCTTTTATATTCACTGGGGACATTGTTTTTCATTGCTTGTAGAGAGGAAGAGAGAGAGGAAGGAAAAGAGAGAAACATCAGTGTGGGAAACATCGGTTGGTTGCCTCTTGGAGGCGCCCAGACGGGAGATGGTACGTGCCTGGGCGTCAAAGCTGCGACCCGTCTGTTAGCAGATGACACTCCAACCAATGGCACCCCACAGGCCAGGGCCTCTCCCGAATCTTTATCATCTCTCCCTCAGTTTACACCGCAACAAATCATTTGTTTGTAGGATTGATATAAATTATGCCCTAAACATTCGTACCTCTCTAATATCCCTCTGAAAATCCAAAAACAATTCTGTGTAAAAGTTTAGATTTTCAATGATATTTAAAAAAATTAGCATTCTGCTATATTCAAAATAAGCAAAGGATAATAGGTGAACTGCCAGCAATTCCACTGGGGCAGAATATTTTAGTTCCTATAGTTAACAGGAAAGAAGAAATCATCAATGTGGATTATTTTAAAGTAAAATGATATATCTAAAATTTACTTTATTGTAATATAAAACTGGTGAGCATAGATAAGAATGGTAGCAAATTAATACTTTTCAGTTGGGTGATGAGCATGTGGACTTTTGTTGTACTATTTTTTTGAACAATTCCCATAATAAAAAGTTAAAAAATAAAGCACTATTTAATGAAGTTATATGTTAAGGGTTAAAAAATAAAAGTTAAGTTAATATGCAGCTGTTTCTGGGTAAGAAAATACTCTGTAAATAAACATACATATTCATCTCTGCATCTGCCTTTACTCATTTATTTTCTCATTCAAATGCCAAGATGGTGTACAGATCACTGGACAATACACGTGTTTAAGCAAGATTTCAAAACCACAGAATTGTGGAACTTGAAGCAAACCTGAGGCTCATTTACCCTAACCTATTTTCTATAATTGATTACCCTGAGTCCTCAAGAGATTAGGCAATTTACCTGAGGTCACACAATATTTTCCGTGACAGAGAAACAAGATTATAGAGTTTTTTCATGTTGTATGTGATGGGCCATATAGACAGACTTGCTATACCAAAAATATTTGTTAGATTCCATCTACTGCAATTGTGATTACTGTCATGTGCGTGGTAATGGAATTGTGCTTTCCTATATTCTCTTATAAAAATTTATTTTTGATCCACAGTGGACTGAATCCATTGAGTTTTCCAGTAATTCTGCTACATAAAAGTTTATTCTCAAGTGCTGGGAGAAAAGTTTCCACAGATATGGAAGCGGTCAGAAAGCATGCATTATAACCTAAATAACTTTGGCAGATTCACCTCAGGGATTTTGCCAGAAAAGGGAGTGTTGTGGGATAAAAAGTATTTTGACGTGGAAATATAGTAAGGCTGTCAATGTTTTGTAGGACAATTTTCTCTATCAAGATAAATTACAGTTTTGCCTTTTTAGCTTTCAAAATGAAGATTTTAGGGCAGCTGGTAACTTGTGAGTAGAAAAGCAATAAACTTGCTCTGCCTTAGTTATAACTATATGAAAAATAGTAACATTTTTTGCAGTGCTTGTCACAAGAAAATGTGTGTGAGTTAGAAATAAGGGCAGCTGGGTAGTTTAATGGCTCTCCGAGGCCCCGACTTCTACCTGTTACTACCTGTGTGATCTGGGACAAGTTGCTAAAGCTCTCTGCCTGTTTCCTCATCAGGAAAGTGAGGCTAATAACAGAACCTACTTCACAGAGTCTGGGTGAGAATTCAATGGCATATCGTGTAGAGTTCTTAGGCCATAACTTAGGCCGGTTCGTTACAGTATCTGTAAACTATAAGTGTTCCATACTAGTTAGTATTAGTGTTATTTGATTCAGCTGTATAACATCTTATGTTAGAAAATTGATGAGCTGATCACTATTAGCTAGGAGGACTAGAAAATGAATTTTATTTTTCAGCTTTATTGAGATATACTTGACAAATAATTGCAAGATAAACATTGTGATGATTTGATATATGTATACATTGAGAAAGTAATCCTCACATCTAGTTAATTAATACATCTATTACCTCACATATTAACTGTTTTGCTGAAAACATTTAAGGTCTAATCTATCAGCAAATTTCAATTATTCAATACAGTGTTATTAGCTGTAGTCACCATGTTATACATTAGATTCTCAGACCTCACTTTTCTATTTATCTTATAGCTGAATGGTCTCCTATTTCCTCCAGCCCTGGCCCCTGGTAACCACCAATCCACTCTCCATTTCTATGAGTTTAATGTTTCCCTCTGAGATTTTCATATAAGTGATGCCATGCAGTAGTTGTCTTTTTATGTTTTTATTTTTTTCACTTTGCATAGTACCATCAAGTTCCATCTATGTTGTTGCAAGTGGTAGGATTTTCTTTTTTCTCGTGGCTTAATAATATTCCCTAGTATATATGTATCACATCTTTTTTATTCATTTATCAGTTGATAGACATTAAGGTTGTTTTGTATCTTGGCTATTGTAAATAATGCTCCAATAAAGATGGGAGGACAGGTATCTCTTTGATATCCTATGTTCATTTCCTTTGTATGTATACCCAGAAGTGGGATTGTTGGATCCTATTGTAGTTTCTTTTTAAGTTTTTTTAAAGGAAGCATCTTGCTGTTTTCCTTAGTGGTTGCACCAATTTATATTCTCACCAACAGTGCACAAAGTTCCCTCTTCTCCATGTTCTTGCCAACACTTGTTATTTCTTATCTTTTTTGATGTCAGCTATTCTAACATGTGTGAGGTGATATCTCAGCTTGGTTTTCATTTGGATTTCCCTGATAATTAGTGTTGTTGAGCACCTTTTCATGTACCTGCTGGCCATTTGTAGGTCTTATTTGGGAAAAGCATCTATTCTGTCCTTCTTCCTATTTCTAATTGTATCTTATGTTTTTTTGGTATTGAGTTATGTGAGTTCTTTAAATTTCTTTATTAACCCCTTATCAGATCCATAATTTGCAAATATTTTCTCTCATCCCATTGATTGCCCTTTCATTTTGTGAATGGTTTCATTTGATGTGTGGAGCATTTTAGTTGGATGTAGTCCCACTTATTTATTTTTGCTTTTGTTGCCTTGGCTTTTAGTGTCAAATCCAGAAAATCATTGCCAAGACTGGTGTGAGGGGGTCTATGTTTTCTTCTTTGAATTTTATGGTTTTAGGTCTTACATTCAAGTATTTAATCCATTTTTGTCTTGTTTTTGTGAATGGTATAGTTAGGGGTCCAGTTGTATTCTTTTTCATGTGGCTAGCCAGTTTTTCCCATGTCATTTATTGAAGAGACTTTTCCATTATATGTTCTTAGCTCCTTTATGATGAATTAATTGACCATATAGGCATGGGTTTATTTTTGGCCTCTGCTTTGTTCCCTTGTCCTCTGTGTCTATTTTTATGTCAGTACCATTCTACTTTGATTGTGATTATAGTTTCAAATCAGGAAGAGTGATTCATCCAGCATTGTACTTTTTCCCTCAAGATTGCTTTGGCTATTCAGTGTACTTTGTGATAAAATTCATATGAATTTTAGGATTGTTTGTTTTATAAGAATTGTGAAAGGGTTGCATTAAATTTACAGATAGCTTTGGGTAGCATGGACATTTTGACAATATCAATACCTCCAATCCATGCAAATGAAGTACCTTTTCATTTATTTGTATTTTTTAAATTTCTTTAATCAGTATTTTATAGTTTTCAGTGTACAGCACTTTCAACTCCTTGGTTAAATTTATTCTGAGGTATTTTATTCCTATTGATGCAATTATAAATAAGACTGTGTTTTAATTTATCTTTTTGGCAGTTTTTTTTTGTCAGTGAATAGAAACCCAACTGATTTTTGTATATGATTTTATACATTGATTTTGTATCCTGAAATGCTATTGAATTTGTTATTACTTCTAATAGTGTTTTGGTGGAGTCTTTAGGATTACTATACATATTTTTCACCTACAAGGAGAAAATTTTTTTCTAAATTTTTAATTTCTTTTTCTTGTCTAATTGCTCTGGCTAGGACTTCTGATATTCTGTCAAATAAAAGTAGAGGGAGTGGCGCTCTTGTCTTGTTCCTGATCTTGAGCAAAACCTTTCAGTTTTTCATATTATATACAATGTTATCAGGATTTGTCATATATGACCTATGTTATGTTTAGGTATGTTTCCTCTATAGCCACTTTGTTGGGAGTTTCATCATAAACAGATTTGAATTTCATCAAATGCTTTTTCTGCGTCTATTGAGATTATCATATAATATTATCCTTCCTTTTGTTCATGTGGCATATCACATTGATTAATTTGTGGATGTTGAACCATCCCTGTATCCCTGGAATAAATTCCATTTGATCATAGTATATGATCATTAAATTCAGTTTGCTAGTTATTTGTTGTAGAATTTTGCATCTATGTTCATCAGGGATATTGGTCTATAATTTTATATTCTTGTAGTATCCTTTCCTAGTTTTGATATTAAGGCACAATTGGCCTTGCAACATAAGTTAGAAAGTGTGCTTTTCCTTACTTTTGAGAAGAGTTTGAAATAAATTGTTGTTAATTAAAAAATTGGTAGTTTTTCCAGAGAAATCATCTGTTCTTGGATTTTTATTTGTTAGGAGGCCTTTGATTACTGATTTAATCTCCTTATTGTATTTGGTCTGTTTATTTTTTCTGTTTCTTCATAATTCAACCTTGGTAGGTTGTATGTTTCCATTATCCATTTCTTTGAGTTGTTAAATTTGTTGGCCTATAATTGTTCATAGTAGTATCTTATAATCCTTTGTATTTCTGTATTATCAGTTGTAATGGCTTTTCTTTTATTTCTAAATATATTTAGTTGAGTCTTCTCTCTTTTTTTCTGGTAAATCTCTATCTCTATATCTATCTATCTATCTATCTATCTATCTATCTATCATCTATCTATCTGGTTATTTTTTATATCTTTTCCAGAGACTAGCTCTCATCATTTCACTGTTTTTTTCTAATATGTTTTTAGGCGCTTTTCCACTTATTTGTATTCTAATACTCGTTATTTCCTTCCTTCGCTAATGTTATGCTTAATTTCTTCATTTTCTAGTTTCTTGGGTTATATTAGGTTATTTATTTGAGATTTACTGTTTCCTTTATTGAGATTTATAGGTTATTGAGATGTAGTTGGTTATCAGTATAAACTGCTCTTTTAGGACTGCTTTTGTTGAATTCCATACTTTTTTTTAAACAAAGGATTTTATTTTATTTTTTAAAATTATTATACTACTTTATTGACATCATTGGGGTGACATTGGGTAATAAAATTATATAGGTTTCAGGTAAATAATTCTATAATATATCATATGTATATTGTATTGTGCATACACCAACCCAGTCAATTCTCCTTCCATCACCACTTCTCCCCACAAACTCATCTACCTCCCCCCAACTCCTTTCCCTCTGGTAGTCACCATACTGTTGTTGTTGTCTATGCTATGGTTTTTTTTAAACTTAATCCCGTCATTATGTTTTACCCAGCCTTGCAACTTCGTCCCTCCTAGAGCTGTTAGTCTGTTCTCTATCTATGAGACTTTTTCTATTTTGTTTGTTAATTTATTTTGTTCTTTAGATTCAGCATATGAGTAAAATCATATGATACTTGTCTTCTTCTCTTACTAACTTATTTCACTTAGCATAATGCTCTCAAAGGGTAGGATTTTATACCTTTCATGGCTGAGTAGTATTCCACTGTGCAAATCCTACCACAGCTTTTTTTATCCACTGATGGATAAAATCCACTCATCTACTTATGGACACTTGGGCTGCTTCCAAATCTTGGTCATTGCAAATAACACTGCAATGCATATAGGAGTACATATACTCCTTTGAATTAGCATTTCCAGTTTCTTTGGATATATTCCCAGAAGTGGAATCACTGGGTCATAAGGCAGTTCCATTTTTAATTTTCTGAAGTAACTCCATACTGCTTTCCACAGTGGTTGCAAGAAAATGGATTTACACCAACAGTGCATGAGGGTTCCTTTTTCTCCACCTCCTCACCAACAATTGTTTGTTGATTTATTGATGATAGTCATTCTGATAGGTGTGAGGTAATATTTCATTGTGATTTTAATTATCATTTCTCTGGTGATTAGTGATGTTAAGCATATTTTCATATGTCTATTGGCCATTTTCATGTCCTCCTTGGAGAAGTGTCTATGTAGGTCTTTCACCCATTTTTTAATTGGATTTTTTGATGTTGAGTTTTATAAGTTCTTTATAAATTTTGGATATTAACCCCTTATTAGATGTATCATTGGTGAATATGTTCTCTTTATTCAGTGGGTTGACTTTTCATTTTGTTGGTGGTTTCCTTAGCTGTGGAAAAATTGTTTGCTTGAGGTAGTCCCATTTTATTTCTTTTGTTTCCTTTGCCTGAGATAATATATCAGAAAAAAATTGCTATGAGAAATGTCTGAGATTTCACTGCCTATGTTTTCTTCTAGGATTGTAATGGGTTCAAGTCTAACATTTAGCACTAATTGATTTTCCATTTATTTTAGTGTATAGCATGAGAATGTGGTGTAATTTTATTTTTTGCATGTATCTGTACAATTTTCCAACACCATTTATTAAATAGACTGTGTTTACCCCATTGTGTATTTTTGCCTTCTTTGACAAATACTAATTGACTATAAAGCCGTGGGTTTATTTCTGGGCTCTGTAGTCTGTTCCATTGATCTATATGTCTGTTTTTATGACAGTACCATGCTGTTTTGATTTCTATGGCCTTGTAGGACAGTTTGATATCAGGTAGCATGATTCCTACAATTTTGTTCTTTTTTCTTAAGATTGCTGTGATTATTTGGGGTCTTTTTTGGTTCCATATATATTTTTGGAATATTTTTTTCTAGTTCTGTGAAATAAACCATTCGTATCTTAATAAGAATTGTATTGAATCTATAGATTACTTTAGGTTCTACAGACATTTTAATGATGGTAATTCTTCCTGTCCATGCATATGGTATATGCTTCTACTTATTTGTATTAGTCTTCAGTTTTTTCTTCAGTATGTTATAATATTTTCAGTATGGGTTTTTCACATCTTTGGTTCAATTTATTCCTAATTACTTTATTGTTGCAATAGTAAATTGGATTGGTTTCTCGGTTTCTCTTTCTATAGTTCATTACTTGTGCATAAAAATGCGGCTGATTTCTGCATATTTATTTTGTATTTTGCTACTTTGCCAAATTTATTTATTAGATCTGGTAGCTTTTTGTTGGGGTCTTTAGGGTTTTCTATATACAATATCATGTTATCTGTGAATAATGACAGTTTTACATTCTCCTTTCCAATTTGGATGCCATTTATTTCTTCTTGTCTGGCTGCAGTGACTAGGACTTCCAATGCTATGTTGAGTAAAAGGGGTGAAAATGGACATTCTGTCTTGTTCTTGATCTTAAGGCAAACATTTTTAGTTTTGCATATTAAGTATCATGTTGGTTGTGGGTATCTCATTGTTTTGAAATATGTTCCCTTATTCCCAATTTGTTGATAGCTTAATCATAAAATGAATGCTGGGTTCTATAAAATGCTTTTTTCTGCATCTATTGATATGATCATGTAGATTTTATCTTTCATTTTGTTTATGTGATGTATCATGTTTATTGATTTGCAGATATTGTGCCAAACTTGCATCCCTGAAATAAATCTAATCTGATCATGATATATGATCTTTGTAATGTATTGGTTTATCCAGATTGCTAATATTTTGTTGAGAATTTTTGAATCTATGTTCATCAATGCTATTGTCTTATAGTTTTCTTTTTTTGTAAAGTCCTTACCTGATTTTGGAATTAGAATAATGGTGGCCTTGTTAAATGAGTTTGGGAGTCTTCCTTTTTCTTGAATTTTAAAAAATAGTTTGAAAAGGATAGTTGTTCTTTCTTTCTTTCTTTCTTTCTTTCTTTCTTTCTTTCTTTTTTTTTTTTTTTTTTTTTTTTTTTTTTTTTTTTTTTTTTTTTTTTTTTTTTTTTTTTAAATATTGCTTCAATTTCCCAAGCTGTACTCTTTCTACTCAGATTCTCTGATTCTTCCTGATTTAGTTTTGGAAGATTGTGTTTTTAGGAATTTATGCATTTCTTCCAGATTGTCTAATTTGTTGATGTAAAGTTATTTGTAATATTTTCTTACAATTTGGTGTGGTTTTCTGATGTCAGTTGTTTCTTTGCCTCTTTCATTTTGGATTTTATTTATTTGGACCCTCTTTTTTCTTGATGAGTCTGTTTAAAGGTTTGTTCACCTTGTTTATCTTTTCAAAGAACTAGCTCTTGTTTTTATTGATCTTTTGTATTTTTTTTAGTCTCTATTTTGTTTACTTCTGCTCTGATCTTTATTATTTCCTTCCTTCTACTCACTCTGGGCTTTGTTTGTAGTTCTTTTTTCATGCTCCTTACAGTGTAAAGTTAGATTGTTTATCTGAAGTGTTTCTAATATCTTGAGATAGGCCTGTAATGCTATGAATTTCCCTCTTAGGACTGCTTTTGCTCTGTCCAATAGATTTTAGGTTTTTGTGTTCTCATTTTCATTTGTTTCTAAGTATCTTTTGATTTTTTATCTCTTTGTTAACTCATCTATTGTTTAGTAACATGTTACTTAGCCTTCATGTCTTTGTTATTTTTCAGCTTTTTTTCTTGTGACTGATTTCTAGTTTCATACCATAATAGTCAGAGAATAAGCTTGATATGAGCTTAAGTTTGATAAATTAACTGAGACTTGTGTGTTTTAACATGTGGACTATACTGGGAAATGTTCTCTGTGCACTTTAAAATTATTTCTACTGCTTTGGTGTGAAGTGCTCTGAAGATATCAATTAAATCCTTCTGATCTGCTGTATCATTTAAGTTCCCATTTCCTTGTCGATTTTCTGTCTGGAAGATCTATCCATTGATGTCAATGTGGTGTTAAAATCTCCTATTATGACTTAATTACTCTCAACTTCTCCCTTTATGCCCATCAAAATTTGCTTTACATATTTAGGTGCCTCTATATCTACTTTCACTTGTCTCAAGAGATTTTAAAAAATATCACCCTTGGTTAATAAGTTGTTCAGTAGTATGTTGTTTAGTGATCTCATATTTGTGAATACTCCAGTTTCTTCTTGTGAGTGATTTCTAGTTTTGTACCATTGTGATTGGAAAAGATGCTTGATATTATTTCAGTCCTCTTAAATTTATTAAGACTTGTTTTATCACCTAATATATGATCCATCTTGGAGAAGAATGCATATTCTACTGCTGAGAAGACATACAAACGTGACGACTGGCACACCTGTATCCATCTTAAACCGTGAGTTGATGATGGAAGTCATATTCTAAATGGTGGAGCAGAAAAATATCAGTTCCTGGCTCCCTAATGATGGAGAAGTGGCCACTCCAGCCCTAGACATTGTAGATGGATAGAATATTCTGTAAATGCCTGTTAATTCAATCTTATTGAATATGTTATTTGAGGCCTATGTTTTATCGATTTTCTGATCGATTTTCTGTCTGGACTACCTATCCATTGTTTTAAGTGTGGTATTGAAGTCTCCTACATTTTGTATTTATGTTTGTTTCTCCCTTCAGTTCTATTAATATTTATTTTATATATTTAGGTTCTGTGTTGGGTGAACAAATATTTACAAATATCATGTTCTCTGGATTGTCCCTGTTATAAATGTATAATGACCTTCTTTTTATCTTATTATATAAGATAAGTCTTTGGTTTAAAGTACATTCTTGTGTATTATATCTTCACCCTTTTTCATTTTGTTTACTTTTTGTTCCTCTGATTGATTAAATTCCATTGCCCTGTCTTAGAGTTCACTAATCCTTTCTTTTGATTGATCTAGTCTGATCTGAGTCCCTCTATTTAACTTTTTAATTCAGTTATTTTATATTCATTAGCTCTATTTTTTTGTTTGGTATTCTCTTATCTTTTCTATATTTTTGTTGAAATTTTCACATTTTTCACTCATTGTTCTCCTGAGTTCAGTGAGGATTTTTATGAAAATGATTTTGAACTCTTATTAGGTAAATTACTTTTTTCCATTTCATGAAATTTGCTTCTGGAGCTTTACCTTATTTTTTATTTATTTGTTTGTAATGTATTCCTCTATTTCTTAATTTTCATTGACTCTCTGTTTGGTTTCTATGCACTAGAAACATGGCCACCTCTCCAAGTCTTGACAGAGTGGTCTTGTGTAGGAAACAAATGTTATTGATCATTCTGGCCCAAACTCTTGGTTGTCTCTCAAATGTCAGTGATTGTCAAGCTGTCTTTTGGTTTTAGGGGTTTTTGTCTTCTACTCTCAGTAATTGGGAGTGTGCCAAGACCTGTCAGTATCACACAGGGAGGATTTCAATCAACACCTAAATGTAGGCTGATTGGAAGCTGGACCCTCAGGCAGCAGCAGGGAAAGTGTGTAGTTGGTATCTTTCCTACGAGAAACTTGGATATGGGCTTTTTGTCTGTTCCCTCTGCACTGGGTCCAGGTGTGTAATGATAGAAGGGTGCACCTGGGTCACTTAACAACTGCTTTTTTTGTTACATGTTTTTGGAACTTGTGAGTATAAACCCCTTTGGCTATCAGAGACAAGTGATCCAGGGGCTCATATCTTGGGTAGCAGCCACAAAAGCTTGGGTGCCAGGCATGTGTTTAAGATTCTGTGGACCCTGAGAAGGAATTTATTGGCTGAAATGGACTCCACATGGTCAACTGATGGCCCAAATTTTGTGAACAACCAGATCCTTGCAGCTATTTGCTGGCAGGGGCTTGCTTCTCTCATACTCTGTATACCAGGAAGAACCACAGACCAAACTCTGAACTTCCTGCACCATGCCTTACTTACTTACTAAAGCCACCCTCAGGCAGTGGCTTTAAAGTTGGCAAATAGGACTCTCAGAGAAACACTGGGAAATGGATAATTTTGCCTGCTATCTCTGTACTGACCTTTGATTTATGGCTGTGATGGGTCCTCACAGCCCATTAAGAACTATTTTTGTTTGTTTGCTTGCTTGCTTGCTTGCTATAATCTTGTGAATTTCATGGATGCAATTTCCATTGATTTTCAGAGCTGGGTGATTTGGGGGTCCATCCCTCAGGTGGGAGTCTACACAGTTGGAGTGCTAGATGTGGGGTCAGACACCTTTGCTCCTCAGGGTGAAGCTAGGAGTTGGGAGTTTCCTCCTGACTGTATGGCATTCTGCCGGGGCAGTGTTTGTGGTGAGAGTGTATCTCAGCCTTCCCTACACATTTTGATATAAGTTATGGGTATATTTTTTCTTTTTCCCTGATATGTAGGAATCACTCAGATAGTTTCTTGATTTCTTTCAGAGGAACTAGTGTAGATTTGGGGTGTCTGTGAAAGGAGGTGAGTTCAGGAGCCTCCTATGTCACAATCTGGGATGGAACTTCTAATTTTCAAATGTGTTGATAATTTGGAATCATAACTACCAGTTACCTATTCACTATCCATTCTGTCTTTTCTAGAAACAGGATCCAGTTTTATTTGGGATGTCAGAGTGTGCAGACACAAATGTATCCTAGAAAAAGTGCCTTTTATAAACTCTTCATTATGTGATGTATCTATAAATATTGTCTGAGATTCTGGGAAGGCTGCTTAAAACTTGGAAGTACTTCATTTTGCCCTCATCCCTTATTCTCCTGTTTCTTGCCTGTAATGAGGAGAGGGTAGTGGGCTGCTCTTCTGGACACTTTGTGGCAGTGAGGTTAGAAGTCATGATTAAAAATTACACAGCTGAAAGAGAAAGCCTCGGACCGCTGACTTGAAGGTGCTTGCATACCAGTTTGGCCTTAGTAACTCTAACTTCTAAAAGAAAAAACACGAAAAAGTAAACTTTCACAGTGCTTAAGCATCTTTATTTCAAGTTTTTATGACCAGTAGCTGCACTGAAATTTTAAGTGTTAGGTCATCTCTTATGGAAAATTTTGAAGACACAGCTTCCCCAGCTCCAGAGATTTTCCTTCAGTAGGTCCTGGTCTGAGGCCCTCGGCCAGCTGGGTTTGGAACAACTATGCCTCCAGAACAGGAGGCTACAGTTTTCTGGATCACGGGAACGTTATTCCCTGGACACAAATTAGCTTTTGTCAGTTCCAGAAGGCAAATTCCTATCAAGTGTCAGGAGGGACCGTGGAAAGAATTGGCACGTGGGACGTCATCTAGGTAGTACTCAGAGAAAAACCATGCGTCTTCCACTACCAACGGGTCAGTAGTTACATTTTCAAGAAGACAAGTTATCTTTGGGCAAAAAAAAAAGACACTTGAATTTGTGTAAGTTTTACAAGATGGGGGTTGGGAAGGAAAGAAAAATAAAGTATCATTTTGCCAAAATAATGGAATATTGTTGATATCATGAAACCTATTAGAAGAAAGCTTCATGAAGAAATTCATTTGAAATGGTTAGTTTATAGTTACTGACAGAGCCAGAGGGTAAACTTGCTGAATCATTTTAGTAAAAGGCGAAAAATTTATATGATTTGAAGAGAAACCAGAGTATTGGCTGAGTCATTTTAATAGGAAGATATGTACTAAATCAAAATAATTTCAGCCCATATTTGCCATCAGAGATCTTCAAAATCAGTACTTAAGGCATGTTTATGTTAGAGAGAAGAAAATAGTCATGATTTAAGAAAAACATATTCTTGACAGTCATTTGCACACAAATGTTTCTTGATATGTATCACAGAAAATAGCTGATAACCAGTATTGTACATGAATGTAATACATGAGCCTAAGAAGTCAGCCAGTCCAAACTATGACAGTTTCATTCATCAAAATTAAAAAGCCCTTTGCCAGCATGCTGAAGCATAGTCTCTGAGGGTAAGAATTACCCTGCAAGTAAATCTTCCTTACCTCTCTTTCTTTAAAGTAGAAACCCACTCTACTCCCATTTTAACAGTGTGTCTTTATAGTAGGATGACTACATTGGGATCCAGGTAGTAAAAAGACATGCCAAGGTGATCTGGGTCCATTTTGATGCTTTCTACACTTGAACTCCGTAGCTGCAAGGTCAATTTTCCTATCACTCAACACTTTCTAGCTAAAGTGGGAAAGAAAAGCCTATTTTAGAGGTGTTGGCACCCTTCTGAAGGTATGAAAATCCAAGGTTATGTCACTCCATGTGGCAACTAAACAGATTATGGTATGTCTTTTAGATGAGAGTTTGTGCTGTTCTCCTTGGCGATGGTCTTCTGAGCTTTCGTTAGTGTGCTGAGTGCCACCGCCCTTCTTAGAGTTGACTGCATTCCGAGTCTGAAGTGCTTATAGGCCCTTTGGGATGAAGAAAACCACTCTTCCTGCTAAATGCTAACCATTTTTATAATTATTGTTATAAAGTCAATTCCAAAAGTCATATTCACTAACATGGCATTTTCAAAAATGACATATTGCAGGAGTGTTCCGGGAAATGCCGTTCAGCTAGCTTCCTGCTGCCAACCTCATAAACATTGCTTTTTGTGGTGGTGCTTTTGGGAACAGCACTGCTCTTTGGTGGCTCAGTGTGCCCACAGGTAGCAAGCTATTAAGGGACTGATGATGGGCATACGCAGGTGGTGAATATTTTATGACAGGTTCACCTTCCACCTAAGGCATCTGTTGCTTAGGAGTGTGCATGGTCACTGGACATAAAGACTGGCTCTTGAGAATAATGCAGAATGGTCATATTCAAACATATTCTTTGAGAACCATTAGCGTAATTGGCTTAAAATGCAGTGTGTTAGTAGGCATGTGCTCCATGAAATATGCCAAGTTTATGGAAGCATGGCTTTTTAATTTAATTTCCAGAGGGAATTTGCGTAATTCCTTTTCATTACATAATGGAGAAACCTCAGTGCACATAGACCAGAAATTAGGCAACTATAGAGAATGAGAATCCAGGGAACAATGTTATCCAGATGTTCATAGTGCGAAGGTAAATCACAAGTACACATCAAGGATATAACTCTAAAAATGTTCATTTGATGGTAATGATTACCAATGTGAAAAATAGAAAAGTACTTTTGAGAAAGATTTCTGGGGACCTATGTCTATGCACTGGCTCTAGTAGGATGTAGTTTAATTTAGAATTCTAATATAAAATAACTTGAAGGGGCGTTTCTTATTTTTTTTTCCATTCAACCTGGTAAATGCTGCTTACCCTAGATAAGGGGCTAGAAGGAAGCAGTGGGTAAATGGTGGGCACAATGCTTTAGTCTCACTGGAGGCTTTGTTTAATTAGCAATTAGCACACACCCCCAAACAGCAATTCTTCAACAAGCCTAGAGATCAGAACTCATAGAGGTGGCCAGGCCAGGAATTCCACTTCCCATTCAACCAGTGCATTTCTTAAGGAGCCACGTATAGACATTGTATGAAGGTCTTCATGCAACTAGAGGCTGAGCACCTGAGGGGCCGGCCCCATGATATGGCTGTCTTTGTATCTCTTACCGTACCTCAGACGGTGGCTTAAGGATTCAAAGGGAATCTTTTAAATTTGATATTAATTGAGTCTTAGAAAATGTAGGGTTGCATTTTGGGTGTTTTGTGTATATTAAAATTGATGAAAAGAGCTCTTTTTAAAACAATGTAAAACAGTTATATATATATATTTATATTTCATTTACTTTCCTGGTTCTATATATATAAGTAGGCACAGTCCTGCTGTTCTTTCTCAAGAGAACATTGAAAGGCAGAGAGGGTTTGATCAAAAATTCCTTGTGGAAAATTTGAGTCTCTGTTATTAAAACAATTCTGGGCTTGATATTTGTTCTTAGTGAGGCCTAGAGACAGATATGTCTGCTATCTTTAGAAATCATCTCCTAAAATTCTTGGGCAAATTCAGTGGGTGAATAACTGATTGCCCACCACTGTTGTCAATCAGTTTCTTCTGTAGAAAAGGAAAATGGAACCTGTGTATTTGATTTTTTTTTAGTTCTCACCCAAGAATATGTTTATTGATTTTGGAGAGAGGGGTGGAGAGAGAGAGAGAGAGAGAGAGAGAGAGAGAAACATTGATGTGAGAGGAACACTGATTGGTTGCCTCGGGATAACTGAGAAAAGTTGAATCTATATTCAACCATGAAAGTAAACTGAAACCAAAGGTATGGCTATAATTGATGAAACCTGGCAACCTCCAAGGTTCTAGGCTGGCCAAACTGTCTCTTTCATCTCAGCACCATGGCAAGAACTGAGAAATTAATTAGAAATATCGATTGTGTCAAATGCAGACCCGTGCAGGCTATCTGATGGGCAACAAAAGTTGAAATTCCTATAATAGCATAGTAACAACATGTGGGAATAACCATAATTTTTGTATCAGTAAGTTACATATTTCCTTTGAGATTTGATAAAAATGAGTAAGGTATATGTTTTATAGAGGTTATATTAAATAAACCATACATTTAAAAATTACTTTTTAATAATGACTTTTATTTTCAGTTTTTCAATTTTAATATTACATAGAATCTAAGAAGTCAAGATTCTTACATATAGTTGTGAATAATTTCATTTTCTCAGTAATATATTTGTTACTTTATTGCAATGGATGTATAGAATGTTTCCTTTATTTTAAAATATCTATGTGGTGAATAGATGGTTTCTTCTGTTATTTCATATATATATTCATTTCTTTCAACAGAGTGCCTATAATTCAATTTCCTTTACCTAAAATTATTTTAAAAATAAAATTATCTCTTTATTTCTGGACCATCACTTACTACAGTTTTTGTCTTTGTATGGCTTTCTCTGAACCAATACAGCTTAGTTTTGTTTCCTGCTTTTGTTTTGTTTTCAGCTTTGGCTGAATCATCAGGCAACTTTAAAGCTTGCTTTTGATTTACACCACTGCTATTTTCTTTCATAACTTGCCCACAGCACTATTAATGGAGGCATTAAATATTCAGTAGAAATTAAATAAAAGGCAGATGAAACTAGTTAGCTAAGATGGTACCATTTTTACATTGGGCACTTAAACTATATTATGGTAATCCATATTTTTCAGAAATATATTATACCAAAAGAGATAAAGAAGGAATACATGGGTAGATGGCTATCTTTTTGTAAAGTTGTAGCTATGATCTTTTAAATAATCTCTCTCTAGGTGCTTTTTAAATGTATCATTTACAAAAGTACGTATTTCTGTGGGAATCAGGTGATTCACAGTACGTTTTGACCATTTGAAGACAGGACGAGTCTATCATGCTGCAATGAAAAGAGACCATCACTAGTGCGTAAATGCAGTTTCAGTGCACCCAAAATTATACAACTTACAGGGTTATGATTTACTTAAATTGGTAATTTTAAAGCCGCTTGAGTATATATTTTAAGGTAAGAAGGAGACTGCATACTAGAGAGGAAACTATTATTCAAGCTCTGAAGTGAGTTCCAGGGTTATGAATCTCTGTTTTGTTACTTACTAATCATGATATTGGGTTGGCTAACAAGTCCATTTAGTATTTTCCGTAAAATAAAAGACACATTATTGATTTTCACCAATGACTTTATTGATTTGGGTATTTTGAGTATGTCGGCTGTCTCCCGCATGGTATAACAATTGTTCTCAATTAATGTCTCTGTTTGATTGCTGTCAACTTCAACTGGTCTACTGACCATGCAGCATCATCCAGCAAGAAATCTCTAACACTAAACTTTGCAAACTACTTTTGACACATTCAATCAGTCATAGCACCTTTTCCATACACTGCACAAATATTTTTTTTTGCATTTCAGTTGCATTTTTACCTTTCTTGAAATATGAAAGCATAATATGCTGAAAATGTTGCTTATTTTCTTCCATCTTCAATATTAAAATGGCTACACAAATATTCACTAGTTTTGATAAGTTTTTTTAAGTGCATGCTGATATGATAGCTGTCACAATACAATCTAACAAAATTGTTTCAAATGGAGTTAAGGACAAGTAAGTGCTACTAAAGCCATCTTTCAGGAAAAAACAACTTTCTGGCTAACCCAATGTTTTAGGTAGGTCACTTAATCATTCTGAGCCTCAGTTTCATTTTATCTAAAATGGATATAATAATGCATACCAAATAGAGTTGTTACAATAAATGTGCTGCCATGTGTAGGCACCCAGTACAAGGTGCTTTCGTGTTTTATCCTGACAAATCCAGAATCAATATCCAGACAGAACAATAAATATTCATGATGCTAAACCTATGGTTTAGCTCAAGAGTAGCTCAAGAGTGATACACTGATCTTTTTTAAATTATTGTTATTCTATTACAATTGTCCTCATTTCCCCCATGGCATTCCTCTGCCCAGCTGCATCCCCCCAGTCAATCCCAACTCTGTTGTCCATGTCCATGGGTCATTCATACTTGTTTCTTGAGTAGTCGCTACCCCGCTCCTCCCCTTCCATTAACCTCCTCCCCACTCCACTCTGGTGCTGTCAGTCTGTTCCTTGTTTCAATGTCTCTGGTTCTGTTTTACTCATTTGTTTGTTTTGTTCATTAGGTTCCACTTATAGGTGAGATCACACGTGTTTGTCTTTCACTGCCTGGTTTATTTCACTTAGCATAATGCTACTCTGGTCTTTAGTGAAGCATACAATTTTACCTCAATGCCTGTCTTCAAGGGCTTTTTAATTATTATTCTTTTCTAAGAAACCAAGTTAGTGTCTTGGCCTAGATTTAAATACAATGTTTTCAGAAGGATTTTCACTATTTTTAGCAGGCATTATAAACTTAAGGTTGAGATGGTGATGGTCTTTGAAAATTTATGTGAATTAATTTAATTGTGTGTGTATGTTTCTTAACACTTTGTAAAACTGAAGAAATGAAGATTTTGGAGGCTGGTCTATGGGAAGAAAGAAAAGATCATTTAGGGAATATATGTGGAATCAGAAGAAGCTGAAAAATCTGAAGTGGGATTTATGGAGACAAAAGCACCTTTGCTTGCGTCTGGTAACAAAGGAAATGCTCGAATAAATGTAGAAAGCTGGTAAAGACACAGTTTTCCTAATTTTGAGTTTTCATCAAACGTACTGAACTGAGAAAGTCATTCTGGTTTCCTCAGCACTTAAACTGCTCTGGAGCTGTGTTTTATAGGCTAGGGTCCCCACTTCCTAACCCTCTTGTGGAACTCTGGGCAGTTTAGATATGCTGAAGGGAATCGAAGAGATCAAATTCTACATCGTAATTAATTCTTCAGGCTTTGGGATCCAGTAAGCCTCATTGTAATTTTTGTCGTTTGGGAAAATATAGGTTTGCCTTTAATTTCATTCACATATGTCTAGAGGCACTGTAATGGATGAATTTTGCAATGTGAAAATAAATAAATGGGCTATAAATAGACACATTTGTCACTGCTGTGAATTCTATGCTTATATATTGCTACAGTAATGGCTTCGAGTGAATATATTGTCTAGTGAAAAATCAGAGGCTATATTGTAGTAAAGTTAAATTTATTGTGCTTCTAAGCTTTAAATAGCTGTGATCTTCCATTTAATTTGTATCGTATAGTGGATAGTGGTGCTGTTTTTTCCCTCTTAAATGACAATGTGCTGTCTGTGAACATTTTCAGCCTGCTACTTTAGTATGCATAAATCCCATTATACTCTGTGGTTGGTGCTTTTAAGATGAGATGGTGGCTTTTCTGACCTACTTGTTGATTTATTTTAGCAACTGAGAATGTACCAAACCATTAAAGTTGGATCCTATTAATCTTTACTTACTTGCTTTCTATCTCTTCTCTCTGTAATTTTTATTCCCAAAGCTGAAAAAGAAAGAGTGCTACCAAGTATGCATATAACAGAAAAATATTTTAAATTGGATGTGAATCAGAGTTTGGAAATTGATTGTATTTCATGGCACTGCTATAATAAAGAACCGTTTAAAACACATTTGTCTGACTTGCTTGTAAGATTCTATATCATATTAATATAAAAGTTTTTGAGGTTCAAGTGTTTCTTTCTTTGTAGATAAGGGTTTGTGTATCTGATAAATACCATGCAATGTTACTTTTGGGAGAAGTAAACTTATATATGTTTCAATAAATATATTTTAACTTTCCATAAGAAATAATTGGTTAGATATAAAGGTATTTCTTATTCTTAAGGAGGAACATACAGACCACAGGAAAAATGTTGTTCTAAATAAACATGGTCTTTTGCTTATGTTTCCTTTGCTCACATATGTTTGAAAACTTTTACTATAAGAAATACAAACAAGGGTTGAAATACGCACCCAAATCTTCTACTCTTCATTAGAAGTTGTGATGGCAAGCAGATGGTGATTTATATATTGATATCTTGTAAGAAGTAAAAGGACCTTTATATATTATAAGTAAATAAGACAATTAGAACATTAAAAAAAAAACCCTACTGGTTTGAATTAAAATAGAAATACTGCCACAGCTGCATTTGCCCTGTCTGAGAATCCATTAGTATCAATTAGAGTTTTAGTGGCCCTGGCATTATTGAAGCTTTAGTATTAATCAAACATTGGAAATTGTAATTTATTCTAAAATACTTATTCATTCACTTATTCATTATTTGTTTAATCAGCTAGACTTATCAGTCATCTACAATTTTAGTTACCTATTGCTGTATAAATTACCCCTAAATATATCAGTTTAAACAGCAAACATTTATTATTTCACAGTTTCTGAGAGTCAGGAATCTGAAAGAAGCTTAGATGGTTCTGACTTAAGGTCTCGCATATGGGATATATAAGGCCATGGCACCTCCATTATAGCTTTTATCTCTATGTGTTACCATAATTTGTTTTCATATCTGTCTCCTCCACTGGCTTCTGATCTCGTGAGGGAACTTAGAATCATGTCTGAATCCTTATATCAGTGAGGACTGGTCCAAGTTTTGGGAGGCCCGAGGTTTATAAAATGTGGTAGTCCCTCAAGAGGAAAAGGATTAAAAAGTAGGAATGAAGTAAATTTACTTCATGGGAGCGAGGGGCTCTGAGGCTTAAGCTTCACAGCTTCACAGTTTATCTGCTCCTGGCCTCATAATAAAAAGTCTTATTAGTGTGGACCCTGAGAAGAAAGATTCATTTGATGTGAACCCTGACAAGGAATTTATCTAGGGAGGCAGACTTCCCATGGTCAACCAAGGGCCCAAAATTTAGAAATAAGAAGAGTCTAGTGGCTTTTGCTGACAGGGGCTCCTCATGTACTCTGTATACCAGGAAAAACCTTGGACTGAAGTCTTGGCTTCATGC
Source organism: Anoura caudifer (assembly GCA_004027475.1). Lineage (NCBI taxonomy): Eukaryota > Metazoa > Chordata > Mammalia > Chiroptera > Phyllostomidae > Anoura > Anoura caudifer. The sequence goes on from PVKU01005750.1 coordinate 54,995, forward strand.
ACTATGGACTGTTTGGTTACAATGTCTGAGTCAACCACTGCAGGGAAGCCTCTGTTTCATCTTTGGACCAATGAATTGAGACCTGCCCTGTCCAATCAGAACTACACAATTATATTCTCATTTGCATCTACACCAAGCAGAACTATTCCATAACAATCAATCAGAACCCATGATACCAATCAACAGCAAGTTTCAGACCAATCAGAACTATATGAATTTGGAAACTTCATTTGCATAAAATTGAAAGCTACCTGGGGAGCTGGGCAGGAGTCTTCATGAAAGGTAGGCTCCCCTTTGTCATGGCGGGACACACTTTCAGTTTACACCAGAGGCTTCATTTCTTTGATTTACAAACAGTTTCATCTGAATAAAGTCTCTGCCTTCCTATACTTCTTGGAATTTTGGTTTACACTAGGTACTGGAAAGACCACAGGCTGGGCTGCATTTGAACTTTTCATCTAACTTTGAACAGATAACATTACTACCAGCAGCTCAGTATTCTGCATATTTAAAATGGACTTGTAATACCTGTTCTGTGAGGTTGTTTTGAAGATATACTTAGATAACCTGAAAATATGTTAAATATTTGTTTACTGGCTAATTGTCTGTATTTCCAACTACAATGTAAGTTTCCTGAAGAAAAGCCTTGGTTACTGCTGAATCCCCAGTGTTTCATGATGGTGCTTGGAAATTGTTGGATTCTCAATAAATATTTGTTGATTGAAAAAAAAAAGATACCAGTTAGTGCTTCAGTCATCTGTCTGTAGGCTTGACTGGGCTGGTGGATTCCTTTTCAGGCTCATTCACATTGCTATTGGTAAGAGACATCAGTTTTTCATATGGGGCTGTTCATGACACAGCAGTTGTCTTTCCCAGATTAAATGGGGAGGGGGAGGGGGAGAGGGAGAGAACGTTCAGAACAAAGGCTACAATCTCTTTTGTAACCTAACCTTGAAAATGGCATTCATCGAGTCCACTCTATTCTGTTGGTCACACAGACAAGCCTTGATATGGTGTGGGGTGTTGATGCCAGGAGGTGGGAGGCTCACTGGGAGCCATGTTCCAGGCTTGTTTCCACATCTGTGTACTCCAAATGGTGCTAAGCAATAGACACAAATATGGATATTACTCAGATTCTATTCCTTAAGATTATTTTTTGAAAGACTGTAAATTCAGGATCAGATTATTTTCTTGCTGCTCCGATAATACTTGTAGTTATAACCTAAAAGCACTCATATAAAAATAAATTTCCTTTATAAAATTTCACATCAAAATGAATACTTTAGCATAATTTAGGATATATGTCCTCAGAAAATGATGTAGGACAAAACTTCCTAGTTGTTTTTTTTTTTTTTTTAATTCTAAAGCTTGAAGCTTGGCAAGTCAAATTTTATTGAGAGGTTCACTGCAGAATGGTAGAAGCAGTTTCCTCTGGTTACATTTATTTCTTTAGCATCTAGTGCTATTTACTCAGTAGCTTCTTTCAATCCCAATGTAAGATCTTCTGTTGCTTAAGAAACTGTTAGATTCACATAGTTAATGAATTCACATACACAAAAAATAATTTTTCACTAGAATTTCAGGCAAAAGTGATAATAGTTTGAATTGTAGTTGATTTCTTTTATTTAACGCTTATTTTAACGTTCCATATCCTGCTTTTTTTTTCTTCCATAGAATAAAATAATTAGAAGTGCTCAAACTTCTTGTGTTTTTATTTTAAAATTTAAAGTCTAATCCACTTGCTTACAAAGTACCCCTCTTCTCCAAATATGATTACAAGCAATAAGGTTCATACTAATAAACCCTCTTTAAATCTTGTTTCATAACTGTTTCCATTTCTACAAATGTTGATTAAACAACTATTATGAGTAAGACACAATGTGTTATAGTTTCAAGCAACAGAAACCTGCCTGCACCTGCCTAAGGGAAATTCATTACAAGGATGCTGTACAATGCCGTGGGATATGGGGAGGAGGTGCACATCCTTGTCTCTGGCAGGGGATTCACTTTGGAGTTATGCCTTATCTCTAAATGTCTGTTTCATTGTTTTTTCCCCATTTCACCATCTAAATCTAATTTAAAATGCATTGCTAGGGATGTTTGAGGGATTGCAAAATATGCAATATGCTCGGAGTAAATTGGAAAGTTTTGGGAGAACTTAAGGATGGGCCTGGAGAGGTAAGCAAAGGTCAAGGTATTACAGAGCTTGAACACTTTTTCTGTGGATGGTAGATAACCAATGAATGCTTTCAAACGAGAAGAGAAAGGGGCAGGGTAAGAGTTACTTTTTAAGAAATTAGACAGATGAATGGATCAGAGTAAAACAAGCTTAGAGGCGGAGAGAACAGATAAGATATTTCTGAGGGAGAAATAATATGGGGACTAAACAAAGATAGTGGCAGTGAGTGAAAGAAAACTTTCTGAGAGATATTAAAGTTATTACATAGGTGTTAACTGATTAAGTATGGTAAGTTGGGGAAGAAGGAGAGCCCAGCTTTCTCCACCTTGAGCAGCTGGGTGGTTGGTACTGGGGAAAGGGAAAGGAAAATGAAGTGCCACATTTGAGCTTTTGCGCCTATGGGACAACCAACGCTCTGCAATGGACATAGGAGCCCTGCAAGATGACCATATGGGGAAGGGTTCTTTGACAAAGCAGAAAATGGACTTTAAAAGGACACTGAGGAGGAACAGCCACATACTTTGAAAGGAAGCCAGATGAGGAGTATTAAGAATTTAGAGGGGAGAAATTTCCAAGAAGTAGATGTGATTAACATTAAATGCTTTAGAAAGGCTGTAAACAGGTAAAAAGTGTCCAATGAACATCATAACAAATCAGGCATTTTGACCTGAGCCACAGCCATGTCATTGGAATAGTGAAGCCAGAAGCATAATTGGCACAAGTGGAGGAGTTAATGAAGGGGGGCAAGTAAAGGGAGTGAAGGTCAGCAACTCTCAAGTAGATGAGAGTGAGATAGCAAGTCAGCAATTGCCAGGAAGCTATTTTCTGTCTGACTTATTTGATGTAACTTAATGCCCTCAAGGTCCATCCATGTTGTCATAAAGGGCAAGATTTCTTTCTTTTACATGGCTGAATATTTCATTGTAAATATATACAATGTTTTCTTTATTCATTTATCCACTGATGGACAATTCGGTTGTTTTAATGTCTTGGCTGTTGTGAGTGATCAGACATTTGTACCTCTTCAAATATTATTCTGTACCTCTCCCATTTCTCTATTTTAGGGACTTCAATTGCATGCATATAAGGTTTCTTGAAGTTGTCCTACAAGTCACTGCTCTTTTTTACATTTTAAATTCCATTTTCATTATTTCATTTTGGATATGTTCTATTGCTACTTCCAAATTAATTAATATTTTCTTATGCAATGTCTAATTTGCCACTTATCACCCCCAGTGTTTTTCTTATCTTATACATTGTAATGTTTACCTGTAGAATTTTGATTTGAGTCTTTTTTATCTTCCATGGCTCTACTTGACTTTGAGTACATATGGCATATTATTTTAACTACTTATAATGTCCATATCTACTAATACTAGCATGTACATCAGTTCTTGATCAGTTTTAATTGAATTGACTTATTCTCCATTATGGGTAGTATTTTCCTGCTTTTTTGAATGCCTGGTAAGTTCTTGGACCTTCATTCTCAGCTATAGTTAAGATATTTGGAAATAGTTGATTCCTTTGGATCTTACTGTTAAGATTTTTTTTTTTTTTAGGTGGGACTGGAGCAGTGCTCTGTTGGTTGTTTATGTTAAAGTGTAGTTGGCCCACAATATTGATTAGTTTCACGTGTACAGTGCCCATTTTAGAGCTAATAACCTCCCACTAGTGGAGCAAAACCTTTCTATATTCTATCCAGTGTCCTGCAAATTATGGACTGTGGTAACAGGTACTATTTCCAGCATGAGTGCTGGGCACTGTTATCTCTAAGATGATTTTACTTTTAATCTCACATGCATATACTATGCAGATACTTGCAATATATTCATAGATACTGTGAATACTCAGCTGAATACCTGAAGAGACCCTCTTCAGCTATCTCAAGTTCTCCCTGCTATATCTTAGTGGCTTCTTCAACTTCCCTTTTTCCTTTGCTTTCCTCCAGCATTGAATATGTTGAGCTAACACATCTCCCAGATTTTCTGGTAACTAAAGGTGATCCAGTTCCTAAAAATAAAACATAAGTAGAAGCCCTGGGTGAGCATCTTTCCCCCTTTTCAAGCCTGAGACAGTAATTTGGTGCCTAGAAATGTAGTAGTCATCAAGTGACCATGAGTAAAAGCTGAGTTGCAGATCCTGAAGATAAATGTCCTTGTCACTCTATAGGATTGACTTTCAAACATCTAAATTTTTACATGAGCTAAAATAAACCACTAAAGTAAAAGCCAATATTCACGAAGTTTTCTACTACTTCCGGATCAATATTATCTTGATTGATATGATCCCTTTTTATGGCCAAATTAAAAGATCATGTAGGATGTTCCTGCACAACTATGGACCTTCCTCTCCCATTCCAGTTTTTCCGACTGTGACTTTGGCATTGGCTATTGGAGTGGACTGTTTCATGGACAGGCAAGATGCTCATTCTCCACATACAGGGACTGATAGTAAGTGATGCAAAATTTATTCTCTTTGAAAGAAAATGAGAAAAGAAGAACATATTTTATTTAGTTTTATACATTTTTTATTTTATGTGTTTTATTCTATATGCTATAAATTTTACATTATCCCAAATTGTTAAATTCTACCTAGAACTTCTGTGAAAAATTTTAATAAAAATATGTGAATGTCATTAATGAAAATGTTCTATTTTGTCATACATAATATTTTCACATTTTTTCTACAAAATATCAATATAATACTTTTTACTTCATGCTTTATTATTGCTTGAATATATTTAATAAAATTTCAGAGAGGATTATTGTCAATGCCACCAAGATAAAAACATCATGAAAAATAAATACCTAGGTGACTGCATATTGCTGCCTAAAGTATGTGTCAATGGGTTTCTTTTTACATAGAAAAAAAAACTTGTTAAAAACATCTTAAAGTCATTGATTTTATGCATGTGTAAAGCAGCACTAATAGAATCAGAATACTGTAACTTTTATTTCTTCTTTGCTAAAGTAATAGGTTTATCAATATCCAGAAGTATTGTAATATTCATTTTGCCTGAAATTTTAATGCCTTTTGAATAATACATTAATATCAACTTCTGAAGAATGAATATCCCTAATTCTAATTTATGTTCAATCATCCATAATGACTCATACATAAGTGACTCATTCCAAAATCTAAATTTTGGAATATCAAGCTATTTTTAAATAAGCCTTCTTCTTATCTTGCAGCAGAAGTTGTTGAATAGGGTTGCAAAAAGGAATAAGCTAAAATATAACTTTTTAGGTCTTTTTCTAGCTTTTGAGTATATTTAAAATAGCCAAAATACTGCTTCCAGGAGAACATTCATTTCTAAGGTAGTTGATTTGAATTAGCTACTTTTCAAAAGAAGGATATAACTTTATAATGAAAATTGATCAGTTCCAGCCCTGACCTTAACCCTTCATTCCATTAGTATATTTCTTCTGGCTACAGAATTTATTCTTTGCTATCACTTAAAATTAAACATGCTGAAAACTGAAACATTATTTTAGTTCTAATTTTTCTACCAGTCTTCTTTGGTTTGATCAAATTGTGTTATTTTCATTACTACTTGGGTTTAAGATTTTTCATTTAATTGACTTCCCCCAATTTCTTTACTTCTGCTTCCAATAAGTCTTCAAATTTCATGCTGACTACAACTACTACATGAAATGAACTTCCCTCTGCCTCTCATTCACAGTTCAGCTATTCTTCGAGCTCAACTCAGGTCTGCCTCCTTCATAAGGTCTAGACCCTGAATATTCCAGCATAAACAAATCATTCCCTCCCCTCATCTTCTGGGCACATATTGTGTTTCTTCTTGATTTGGCATTTATTTGAAAGACTTTGTCCTATGTGTGTATATATATGTATAAAGATTTTGTCATATGTGTATATATACACATATACATATATGTGTGCATATATATACACAGTAGCATAGACTATATATAGTACGTATACACTATATATAAACATTGTACGTATTGTATATGTGTACATTATACATATATACACAATAGCATATACACATAGTATGTATATATGTACACAGCATGTATACACACATATGTATATATGTACATATCTGTATATATACACAGATATATGTATATATACACACACAGTGTGTATATATATTATGCTATTGTAGCTACAGTGTTATTTTCCTTTTCTTCTGGAATTGATGACTAGGGCCCAAGGCTGAGGCCATAGAGGCATGAAGAACCTTGCTGTAAAGAAATCTACCAATAATTCAGATCAGACATCCTCAGACTTCTGAACAGAAATAAACTGTAGACAATGTTAATTTATATTTATCCTATTGTTACCCTTTTCAGTATTCTTTATTCCTTTCTGCATTTCATATTTCTCTCTGTGGTCATTTTTGTTTGACTGAAGTGTAGAATTGTTTTCATGAGCTTCTGTTTATTTCTAAAAGCATCTTTACTTTGCCTTTATCTTCAAAAGATTTTCTTGCTGCATATGGAATTATAAATTGGCATTATTTTCTTTTAGCCACTTAAAGATGTTATTCCTTTGTTTTCTGGATTTCAATATTTGTATTGAGAAGTGAGCTGTCATTCTTACTTCCTATAAGGGCAGCAGGTTGCTTTCTCCCTACTTTTCTCTTTGTTTTCAGGTTAGCTGTTTTAATATGATAAACCAGCTGTCATTTTCTTTGTATTTATTGTCTTTGGGGTTTACTAAACTTTTTCAGTCTGTGGGTTAGTTTTTTTCTTAAATTTTGCAAAATTCTCAGCCATTATCTCTTCAAATATTACTTATTTCTCATTATTTCTGTATCTGTTCCTCTTAAGACTCCACTTTCTATATGTTAAGCCTTTTTAACCTGACCCACATTTTGCTTATACTTCATCAACTTTTCCTATTCTTTTTTCTCTGTGCTTCATTTTGGATATTTTATATTGACATATCTTCTACTCTGTCAATCCTGTATCTGCTGTTAAGAATATCAGCTGATTTCTTAGTTTCAGAAAAAAATATTTTTACTTACAGGTAATTCAGTTGATTTATATTTTAGGTATCAAATTTTGGTTGACATTCTCTAAATTGTACTTATTGTATCCATCTTTTGCACTGTTTTTTTAATACACCAGTGTTATTTTAAAGTTTTCGTCTATTAACTGAAATGTCTCCATTATCTGGGTTTGCTTCTATTATTTATTTTGACTTTTCATGATCACTCCCATGGTTTCTTTTCTCAACTGTATTTTTTGTATGCTGACCATTTTGTGTCAAAGAGCTGTAGGTACTCTTGATGATGATAATCTTGTACTAGAGAGTTTTTCCTTTTATATGATATGTAATAGAGCAAATGGTAATTGTATCATTTCAGTCAGGTATTGAGATGAATTGGATTGAGTCGAAGTTTTAAAAAGACTTAATTTCTCTCTGGATCATACTTATTCCTATGTTGTTACTTTCAAGGGCTATTGAGAACCTGTTCAGTCTTTATCTCTTCATTCCCAGAGGTTTGTGGATGATTTACTTTTTCCCACCTGTGGTTTTTAGCCTGTGTTTTTAACCTCTGTCTCAGGCAGCCACAAAACTTGCCCAGTGGATAAGGGGAGATAGTTGATTGTCTGAGAAAGCTTCTTCTACCCACTGGGTTTTGCTTCCCATGCACTCTGAGACCTTATTCTACCTTCTTAGCATATCCTTCTTTTGACATATCCTGTCAGCCTCCTATGCAGCCTCATAAATTAGAAATATCATGTGTTAGTGCATGTGTCTCATGTCTTTGAGGCTCCTCAATTGTCTAATTTGTCACTTCAGAAACATGTGAATTCTTTACTGATTTTTCTTACCCAAACAGGCCTTTTGCCTGGAACAACTAAGGTCTTCAGCCTTTGGCCAGAATAGCAAATGCCTTGGGAAAAACACAGCTCACAATCACTAGCTCACTTCAGACCACAGTTCTACCCTATATGGAGTTTTATGATATCTAACTTTGTTCCTATGACTCTCTGATATATCTAAAATATAATTTTTATAATTTTCTAGCTTTTCCTCTTTGTAAGCCTGCCACAAACTGCTACATCTCATCTAGAAGTAGATTTACCTTGAAATACCATGATCATTCCCTCATAGTTGGCTGCCAGGTTGGCTTGATATAAAATTATAATTTAAATATTTTCCTTCAATATTAAAAACAACTTCATTGGTTTTGACATTCAAATTTTTATTGAAAAGTCAAATATAAATCTAATTTATTGTTGGTTTTCTTCTCTTTCTGTTTTAAGACTTTTAATCTTGTCTTTGATTTTCTGAAGTTTCCTGCCCTTGTATCATGTGTGGGTTTTCCACTCCGTTTCCTTATTGTAATATTATTAGGCCTTTCAACCTGAGATCTTTTACCTTTTTTTAATTCTGTAAATTTCATCTCCATTTCTTCTTCAACTTTTTCTCTCCTTCTTTCTCATATCTCTTATTACCCAGACATCGGCATTTCCATTTTTATAATCCATATTTCTTTATTTTCTCTTATATATGCTATTTCTCTGTAGGGGAATGACTCTGCCATGGCTCCCTAACAGCCTTGCATGTATCCACATTGGGCACATAGAAAAGTATTAAATCCTAACTGATCCGAGACTTGGTAGAATGCCTTGTAATCCATCCAGAACACGAGACCATGAGAGGTTTTTGAAGACCTTCTACAACGTCATTTCCCACTTGTCTCTCTATGTACAAAGGAGGCTGTGAGCTGTCAGGAGACAGTTTCTCATCACCTCTCTTCCTTTGATGAGCTGTGAGAATATCTGTTTCATCTATCCTAAAAAGGCATAAATTAATTAGCTGTAGCATGGGATTGGCCCCTTAGCAACAGTGTGCCCTGTCATTCAAGTTCCAGTATAGTCTCCTTTAGTGCAGTCCACTGGGGTGAGTAATACCCTAACTAGCACCTGTGGCTTCTTTTGCTTCCTGTGCGTACTGTGTTAAGTTAATAAACAATCTGCATCTTAAAAGGGTTTGCTGTTTCTTTAAGAGCAAAATTTACCATTTGTCCCATCTGTAGTGTTCTCTTTAACTATTACTTTTTATAACTAATAATTCCTGATATTTAATAATCTTTTATTCTTTTATATACTAATATCTTTCTCTTCTTATGTATGTTCATCATTCTTATTTCTTGGTCTATGCCTTTTAATAATTGTAATCCAGCTAAATTTTCTAAATTTCAAACTTTTCAAAATTTGTTTTACTTTTTAGATAGTGTACTCATCAGTTCAATTATTTTACCTGTGAGCTTGTTTCTTTGGGTATATCAGGCATTCTTTCTGATAATCCAAATTGCGAAAGGGTCAAAGGCCAGGTCCTCCTTTGTTTCAGTCCCATTGAGTTTAAGGAGAGTGAGGTTATGAGACCAGAATAGATGTTTCTAACCCAAAAAACTACTCGTAGTGGTGACTTCCATTTCCTGCTGCCCAACCAGGGTTTTACCTTTAAACTCTTCAGAAGAGGCAGGACTTGAGGGAAGATATAATCTGACTTCGTTATTTCCAAGTTTGAAGCAGAAAGAATGAATGAGTAAAGGCGTAAGGGCAGCTAGTGGGTCCACCTCCCACTTCTCTTCTTTTAGAACTTTCATTTTGCCTTGATAGGATCTCTGTGTACACCTCCACCAGAATTCCATAGTGTTGCTAGTTAAACCTATTATGATGTTTTAGGTAGTAATTGTCCAAAGTAACACGAGGGAGAGGCAGGAACAGAACTTCAGTTGCTTTTCTCCCATCTACTTTCCAGCTGCTCTGACCCACACACGGAGCAGTTCAAAAAGCTTTTCTATGTATAATTGTTTTCTGTATAGAATAGTTCAGAAATAATAGGCTTTGGGTAGGTAAATGACTTCTCCATGGTCATACAGCTTGTAGTAGAATAGAAATGTTGTACAAGAGCTTCAAACTGGGGAGCTGCTTAAGGGATCGTGATATTCTGAAAAAACCACCCGGAGGACCAACAGATGTGGACATGCCGTTTATTACCCGCAGTACATGGGAATGCACAGACAGGGGTGGGCAGGGCGAGAGAGACCACACCTCCCGCAGTCTGAGGCCCCTTATAAGGGGTCCCAGACAGGAGGCACGTGTCTTATGTGTGACTCTACCTTACCTCAGTGTGCACGTGCAGAGGGAAAAGATCAAGAAGCAGTCACAGGACAAGAAGCTGCTCCCAAAAGGAGATGAGGAGGAAATTACAATCCATTCCCCAAATGATATATATTCCTTCTTGCCAGAGGGCCCCTGGCCAGCCCTCATCATGAGTGGTAGGAGAGCTGTGTACCAACCACATGAGAAAATATAATTCAGCTCTATCTAGTTCTTTAGATTTCTATGCCATAATCCTCCCACTAAACATTGCTTCACTACCTTGAGGTCTCTTGACCTTAGCTATATTAACAGTATATTCATATGGGTTGTGCATTGGCAAGTTCTTCTTGATATTCTTTCCAAAAACGGCTATCTAATTGAGAACCAAGCTTCCAGGAAACTTCACTGAGAGGATCGCCAAATATACAAAAAAATTCAGTTGATCAGAAGAGATATCTGACCATAGTCATCTTAGAGAAATACAATACACTGGTGCTATGGTCTGAATGTTTGTGTCCCCTTCAAAATTCATACGTTGAATACCTAATGTCTAATGTGATGGTATTAGTAAGTGAGGCCTTTGGGACATGTTTGAGTCATGAGTGTGTAGCCCTCATGCATGGCATTAGTGTTCTTAAAGAGAGCCCATAAAGATCCCTCAGTGCTTTGAGCATGTGAAGACACAGTGAGAAGTCAGCAGTAGGCAACCCAGAGCCGTTCACCAGAACTGAGCCATGCTGGCTCCATGATCTTGGAATTTCCAGCCTCTAGCATTGCAAGAAATAAATTTCTATTTTTTATAAACTATTCAGTCTGTAGTATTTTGTTACAGTGGCCTGAATGGTGAGACAGATGACATATGTATAAGAATGTGAAAGAAATGACTAAATCAATTTGGACAGTGTTTCCTAATATTTTTTTTTTTTTTACGTATTTCAATGTAAGTTTTTCAACTAATGTTGAAATGCTTTAAATAGAATACTTTAAATTCCAGTACTTATCTGTAATAGCAGAAATTTTAGGTCACACAATAATGTTTCTATAGCATTGCAGTGATGCATACTTGAGACACCATTTACTTACTGTTTATTATTTTCAAGCTGAAACATTAGTACATTAGAGACAGAAAGGACACCTGACTCCTGTTTTACAAAACAACCATATGTGAGTTTATTGATGTGCCAGCTAGAACTCTACATATTTAGGTGAATTTAGAAAATCCTATTTATGAGTTAAATTTTAAATATTAATTTTTATGGTTTCTCTGATTATTTTAAAGTAGTAAGTCACAAAAATTGACATGAGTGGCATGAGAATAAATTTTGGCTGTCACTGTATTTCTTGGCATACTAATTGTTAATTCTTTACTGGTCATGAAGCATTTACTTTCATGAATTTGTATAGTTTTTTTTTAAGAGATTCCTCTTTCAGTGTGCTAGGGTTCCAGGTACTAAAAATTGAGATAGGCAACAGAAAAGTACATTCTTCAAACACTATGAAGATTGCTCAGACATAATCATATAATAATATAAGTATGGTATCAGGCACTGCCAAGGAAAGAATGTCATCTGAGACTAAAGCTGAGTGAAGAGATGGGAGAGTCAGATTGATCTCCTCTGAAACCTTGGGTCTTTTACTAATTAGCGGCTGATCTTGGATAAATTATTCTGGACTTCATTTTCTTTATCTGTAAAATGGGGATAATGTTACTTCTTAGAATTGTCATGAGGATGAAAAGAGGTATGTTTGTAGACTACTTAGTATAAAGCTTCTATGCATAGTAAATAATAGATGGCTTTAGGAAGAAATTACTAAGAAGAACAAGCATGTAGTAGATATTAAAAAATGGCATTTTTCTAATTTTTTAAGTTGGGAATTTAATTTATTATATTTTTTAAGACATAAGGTTAAGAACTTTTGCCTGATCTCTGATGTGAAATATATTCATTATGATTATATTTAAGAAATGATGGCCTGGCTGGTGTGGCTCAGTGGATTGAGTGCTGGCCTGTGAACCAAAAGGTCTCTGGTTTGATTCTCAGTCCAGGCACATGCCTGAGTTGAGGACCAGGTCCCCAGTAGGGGGTGCATGAGAGGCAACCACACATTTATATTTCTCTCCTACTCTTTCTCTCTCCCTTACCATCTCTCTAAAAATAAATAAATAAAATCATTAAAAAGGAGAAATGCTGTAATTTGAGTTCCTACTTTAATCCAATAGTTACATAATGTAAGTGTTTTAATGTTCCTAGGTGGGAGAACCTTTTGGATTTTTGTCTTTATTATTAATTTCTAATTTAATTGCATTCTGCACAGAGAATGTTTGTATTACTCCTGCTTTATCAAATATTTGAGATTAAAAGTAACCTAACACAGAAACCCACCTTGACTTCTTGCCAAGATGGAGGCATAGGTAGATATGTTTTACTTCCTCACAGAACCACAAGAGGATAACAACCAATTTAAAAACAAAACACAAGCATAACTGCCAGAATATTGAATTGTTTGGAGTCTGACAACCAAGGAGTTAAAGAAGAAACATTCATCCAGACCAGTAGGAGGGGCAGAGATGGGCAGGCAGGGTGGAGAGGACACATGGTAAGTGGTGGTGGGCAGACCAGGTGGTCCCACATTTGTGTGTGGATAAACCAGGAAGAACAATGGAGATTAAGACAAAACACACAACCCAGGGTTCTAGTGCTGGGCAAATAAAGCCTCAAAACCTCTGGCTGTAAATCTGCAGGGGCTGTGGTGGTGGGAGAAACTCCCAGACTCACAGAAAGACTGTTGGAGGGACCCATGTGTTCCTCGAATGTACACAAACCAACACACCTGTGAATCAGCACCAGGGCAGCACCTCAAAGGGTGCAATTTGCTTGTGGGAACTGGGGGAGTTGACTGAAGTCAGGGCAACACCCAAGAAAGTGACATTGCTCCCTCTCTGACCCTTCCCCCACATACATTGCCGCAATGCAGTGAAGTGGAGTGCCCTACCCAGGCATTTACTAAGGCTCTGCCACTTATAATGTAACAGGTACACCAAGACAAAGAAATATGGCCCAAATGAAAGAACAAATCAAAGCTCCAGAAAAAGAACTAAGCAATGAGGAGATAGCCAACCTATTAGATGCACAGTCTAAAACACTGGTAAACAGGATGCTCACATAAATGATTGATTATGGTTGCAAAATAGAGGAAGAAGTGAAGGCTATAAAAAGTGAAGTAAAGAAAAATACACAGGGAACCAACAATGAAGGGAATGAAACTAGGACTCAAATCAACAACTTGGAACAAAAGGAAGAAATAAACATTCAACTGGAGCAGAATGAAGAAACAATAATTAAAAAAAAAAAAAGAGCAGAAGCTTAAGAACCTCCAGGACAACTTTAGACATTCCAACATCTGAATCATAGGGGTGACAGAAGGAAAAGAGGAAGAGCCAGAAACTGAAAACTTATTTGAATGAATAATGAAAGAAAACTTCCCCAATCTGATGAGAATTTGCATACAAGTCCAGGAAGCTAAGAGAGTCCTGAAGAAGTTGGACCCAAAGAGGAACACACCAAGACACCTCATAATTACATTACCCAAGATTAAAGATAATGAGAGAATCTTAAAAGCAGCAAGAGAAAAGAAGACCCTACAAAGGAGTTCCCATTAGACAATCAGCTGATTTCTCAAAATAAACCTTGCAGGCAAGAAGGGGCTGGAAAGAAGTATTCAAAGTCATGAAAGGCAAGGACAACTGTGACAGTATAATCAATAAAACATAGTTAAAAATAACCTAACATATGGTCATAACTTTGAAAAGTATACCAGATTGTTCATTTTGACTGGAGGGATAAATAACTAGAGATCTGAATCTATACTGCATTTACACAAATCAAGCTAATTATTTGGTTGATTATATGAGACTAATTTCCAGAGTCATTCCAGCATTTTATATCTGCACTATCAGTGTATAAGAGATTGAGCTTTTATGCATCTTCACAGTGCTACTGCTAATATTCTTTATCTTAGTCATTTAATAGGTATCTGATAGGATCTTGTAATGTTTTTAATTTGTATTTTCCCAGTGAATAATTATACATGTTTTTATGTCCTTATCTGTCATGAATTTGAGAAAGTATTCAATTCCTTTCCTCATTTTGTAATTTGGATTATTTTATTATTGAGTATTGATAGTTCTTTATTTATTCTGGATATGAATGAGTCCTTTTCAGATATGAGATTTGCAAACATTTTCTTCTAGTTTATGGCTTATCTTTTCATTTTCTTAACAGGAACTTTTATACAGTAAATTTTTAATTTTGATAAAATCAAATTTATCAAATATTTCTGGATTATGCTTTTGATGTCAGGTCTAAGAACACTTCACCTAACTTTAGGTTCTGCAGATTTCCTCCTGTCTTCTCATAAAATGTTAATAGTTTTATATTTAGATATATAATCCACTTGATATAAGGTATAAGGTTCAATTTGATGTTAATGATTTTGCTAAAGAATGTGCAATTGCTCCAGCATTATTTGTTGTAAAGACTGTCCTTCCTCCATTGAATTACTTTTAAAAATTTGTCAGGAATCAGTTCAAATGTATTGGATCTACTTATTGTGTTGTAGGTGATCTACACATTAATCCTTTACTAATACTGTCTTAATTATTGTTTTGATTTTCTTCACCAGGAAGGGCTCCATCTACAATTGTGTTGAATATTCTTCACCTGTCCTTTAAGTCTATTACTAACTCTCTGATACCTTTCACTTGTTTGTTTTCCATTCTTTAGATTGTTTTCATTACTCTCTCCAGTGATCCTTATTAAGTTTTCAATCAAATTCTTCTACCCTTTGGCATCTAATTGATTCTTCACCTTTCAGATCTGAATAATTTTTTATTCCATTTTCTCCTTATATTCAAATCTTATAAATAATTTCATATCTTTTGGTTTTATTCATTTCTGTTTTGAATCTTTGAGATTTTAAAAAACTTATTCATATCAAGAAATGCTCATTTAATGATATTTAATTCAGTATGCAGTGTTGTGTTGCATTTATTTATTTTTCTTTCATGGTTGATATTTGAGGAGAGAATTTTAATTCATTAAAATATTTTGATTCTGTAAATATTTGAAAAGTTTACATGAAATCAAAAAAGACCCCCAATAGCCTCAGCAATCTTGCAAAGAACAAAGTTGGAGGTATCATGCATGATACCTGAAATGTTAATACCAAAACAAGATAGACTTATGTAATTTTTTTCTTTTTTAAGTATATTTTATTGATTACACTATTACAGTTGTCCCATTTTTTCTCCCCTTTATTCCCCTCCACCCTGCAGTCCTCCTTTCACCAGCATCCCCCCTGCCTTAGTTCATGTCCATGAATTATACATATAAGTTCTTTGGCTTCTCTATTTCCCATACTATTCTTAACCTCCCCCTGTCTATTTTGTACCTACTATTTATGCATCTTATTCCTTGTACCTTTTCCTCTATTCTCCCCACTCCTCCTCCCTGCTGATAATCCTCCACATGATCTCTATTTCTGTGATTCTCTTTCTGTTCTAGCTGTTTGCTTAGTTTGTTTTTGTTTTTAGGTTCAATTGTTTATAGTTGTGAGTTTGTTGTCACTTTACTGTTCATAGCTTTAATCTCCTTTTTCTTAGATAAGTCCCTTTAACATTTCGTATAACAAAGGTTTGGTGATGATAAACTCCTTTAACTTGACCTTATCTGGGAAACACTTTATCTGCCCTACTATTTTAAATGAAACTTTGCTGGATGGAGTAATCTTGGATGTAGGTCCTTGCCCTTCATGACTTGGAATACTTCTTTCCAGTCCCTTCTTGCCCTTCAGCTTTCTTTTGAGAAATCAGGGGATAGTCTAATGGACACTCCTTTGTAGGTAACTGTCTCCTTTTCTCTTGCTGCTTTTAAGATTCCCTCCTTACCTTTAATCTTGGGTAATGTAATTATGATGTGCCTTGGTGTGCTCCCTTGGGTCCAACTTCTTTGGGACTTTCTGAGCTTCCTGGACTTCCTGGAAGTCTATTTCCTTTACCAGATTGGGGAAGTTCTCCTTTATTATTTGTTCAAATAAGTTTTCAATTTCTTGATCTTTTTCTCCTTCTGGCTCTTCTATGATTCAGATATTGGAATGTTTACAGTTCTCCTGGAAGATCCTATGCCTCTCTTCATTGTTTTGAATTCTTGTTTCTTCCTTCTTTTCTGGTTGAATGTTTATTTCTTCCTCCTGCCCCAAATTGTTGATTTGAGTCTAGTTTCCTTACTGTCACTCTTGGTACATTTTCCTTTATTTCACTTTGCATAGCCTTCACTTCTTCCTCTATTTTGGGACCATCCTCAACCAATTCTGTGAGCATACTGATTACCAGTGTTTTGAACTCTGCATCTGAAAGGTTGGCTATCTCTTCACTGCTTAGTTTTATTTTTGGAGGTTTGATCTGTTCTTTCATTTGGGCCGTATTTTTTTTTTGTGTGTGTCTGTGGGCCTGTTATGTAGTAAGGGGCAGAGCCTTGGGTATTCACCATAGCAGGGCAACCCATGAGGCTGTGTTGTGGTGCTGTATGTGGGGGAGGGGTTCCAGAGAGAACAGTGCCACTTGCTTGGCTTTTGGCTGGCTTTCAGTCCCTTCCCCCACTACCCACAATCAAATTGGGCCCTTCTGGTGCTGATTACTGGGAAGGTGGATTTGTGTATATTCTAGGACCCTGTGGGCCTCTCCAGTGAACTCTCCTGTGAGGCTAGGAGTTTCTCCCATTGCCACAACCCCCACAGGTTTATTTCTCTACGCTGAAACCCTTGAACATGAAACACGCTGGGTTGCATGTTCTGTTTTGTTCTCTAGTTGTTTCTCCCAGTTTATCCACATGCAAATGTGGGACTGCCTGGTCCACAAGCCACTGCCTTGCCTGCTCCGATCCTCCAGCTGTGGCCTTGCCGAAAATCCTCTCCACCCCAGCTGCCCATTTCTGCCCCTCCTACCAGTCTGGATGAATGTTTCTCCTTTAACTCCTTGGTCGTCAGACTTTCGGTTTGATTTTCTGTAAGTTCTGGTTATTTTTTGTTTTTAAATTTGTTGTCCTTCTTTTGTTTGTGTGAGGAGGCAAAGTGTATCTATCTTTGCCTCCATCTTGGCTGGAAATCCCACTTATGTAAAATTTTTATTCTTTCTATCCTTCATTTGTTTATTTAGTTTTTGGCTGAAGTACTTCATAATTAATTAGTAAAGCTAATATTTTAATTGCTATTAGGTTTATTTATCTGTGGTCTATATCATAATTTACTTTTTTCTTTGGGAAGAAAATATATCTATAGGCCTTTGAATAGCATCTATTTAATTCTTTGTAACTATCTAACAATATCATGTAACTTATTAAAATCACAATGGAGGGAAGTATTTTATGTTGATAGTTAGGATACTTGTTTCTATGAGGTCTTTACAATTTTATTTAGTTAAGAAAAAAATTGCTGTAAAGGTAATGAAATCAGAAGACAAAGAACTTCAAAATCTGAAACAGAGAGTTCAGTATACTCACAAATTCATGACTTTACTTACTTCAATATATGATATTAATTTTGAACCACAGTGATATTGGCCATCAGTGTTTGATGATTTTTGACATTTGTTTCTGTTAATCACAAGGTACTGAAGACCCGTTTCTTGGGGTTGGGGTTATCCCTTTGGGGCTAATTTGACATTTCACACAGATACATGGGAAGATGGACACTGAATCCCCATCATTATGATAGAGAATAAATGGATTTCACATGACTTGACACATAATGTTGACAGGGTACTGCATAATTATTTTATGTCGCAAATGAAAATATCCACAAAAGATATTGCAAAGCAAGCCTTCAACACTAAGAACAATTAGTTTATGTTTACTTATTTGGAGGGAAAGTACCTTTTCACCTCTATATTAATGAGTCAATTGTTTTATACTTATGTTTTTATCATCCTATTCTGAATAGCGGTATAAGTTAAGAATAGGACTACTCAATTGAAAACAAAGCATGATATCTGAGTGAAAAACTAATAAACAAACAAACAAACAAAATACAAGGAGGAACAGACTCCATTTCAATACAAGTAAGACTCCATTTCAGAGTCTTACTTGTCATTACTTACTTACTTACTTACTTACATTTCAGAGTCTACTATTGAAGCAAGACTTCAATACAAGGAACAGACTCCATTTCAGATACAAGTAAGTATATGTATCTATCAATGCAAATAGCACTGTTAATATTTATAATAATTAAACTTTAAATTACAAAGGTGACATATACATAAAATTACTGTATTATTACATTATTATTACTACTACAATGTAATTTGTACTTGAAAATTCTCAACGTTTAAGGAATAAAATGGTTCTTATCTTACACAGAAACCTCTGCAGAGCAGAAAGTGAAACACTCTCTAATTCACCTTACGGGTGTAGCATTAACTCAGACTCTGAAACCTGAGAGAGGTCATTGGTTGCTACACACTATAATATAGATGAATTTTTCAAACATATTGTTGAGAAATTATGCAATTCTCAGAATATTTGGAATAGGTTTTATTTATATGGAGCAAAAAACCCAGACAAAATGTAAATGTTTGGGGGTGTTATAACGATGTAAAGTAATGAAAACCAGGGAAACATGTATCACAGAAGTCAGGACAGCGGTTAACTCTGGGATAAAACTGGGAGCTGTGACTGGGAAGGCCAAGGAAGTGTGTTTGGCACAGAAACAAAGGTTTTGTGTCTAAACCTCAGAGGTGGTTTTGAGTATATTGTCTTTATAATTATTTTTGATTTATAAATATGTTTCATATGGTATTCTATTTGTTAATACCATAATGGAAAGTATTTATACAAGTTAATTTTAAAAAAGGACACTTGTGAATAAAAATTAATTCTCTGAGGAGGAAAACCACATTTTTAAATTGTAGTGAAAGGAAACATACATTTTCAATTAACATCTTGTATGGAGCAAGCCATCAGCTGTATCTTGTTTGCATGGGTAATATTTCCTAGTAGTGCTATTTATTAATTTTTATATATATATATAAATATCTCTCTATTTTGTTCTGTAATACCAATATTTAAAGTAGTTATACTTTGCCCTTAATTCATGTGGTTAATATAAACCTTATCATAGTGCAGAAGCAAAACATTAATGTTAGAAATATCATTCCTGCTTTTTGTTTTTAGCAATATTGCCTATTGACCTTTAAACAAACCTATTTTGGATTAGAAATATAAACTGTAGCTTGCTATTAGAAAACTGAATATATTATCAAAGACATGGAATTTCAAGACCCACACACACTTGATGGGTTGTTTAGGCTGAATTTTCTCTTTGCCTTTGTTTATGCAGGATTCAGGAGAGGATGCATTTCAGATGGAGGATGGGTTTACTAAAATTTCAGGTAAGGAAATTAAAATATTTTTACAGTTTCTATAGTGATCAGTGGTTTCATTTTGCATAAATAAAATTTCAATGTCTTTCATAGTTTGCAAATATATTATCTTTGAAAATAATAAAGTAGTTATATTTAAGGAAAATAGTTATACCTGTGCAATTGTTCATGTTGATCTCATTGGAGTCTTCCTACTATTTTCTAATGAAGCTCCTTTTGTCTTAAAAATTTGAGTCTCTGTGATTGATACATTGAATCCATATCTAAGATACTGATTGTGCTATCAAATCTTTATTTCCAGTTCTTGTTATTTGGATGGGCTTACATTCCTTACATACACTTTTCTCCTAAAGGAGAGGTAGAAATGATTTGTTGGCTGATAAATCTGTTTCATGTGGTTGCTCACTTAACACCCTTTTCAACTCACAAATAACAAATGAATGTTAACATTCGACATGACATGAACAGGGGGAGACAATGATGATTTAAATATTCATTAAAAAATCTTAAGAAAGATTTAATTTTAAGGAGCAAAGAAAATAAGGTTAAGAGAGGAGACAAATATTTTTTCACATACACCCTTCACCTAACATTGCTAGTCCTCAAAATGGTTTCTGAAGTTTGATGTCATAAGGAAGCTGAATCAAGATGTGTGCATGTCCAAATCAGTGGCATCTGCACACACAGAACCACCCTTCAATATCTCTTCCTGAGGAGATAGAATTCACCATTTACACTTTCTATAACAGTGGGGAATTATAACCCACCTCACCCTTCTTTTGACATTGTTTCTGTAAATGCTCACTCTAATATGTAGTTTGTAGATAGACATCATGTTTGTACAAGAGTCCTAGGAACTAACTTCAAAAGATACAGACTCTGACCTTCAGGCATCCCAGCTCCAGGAGATTTTCTGAACTTCAACTGTGGAGCCAAGATGACATGAAGTCAGGATGACAAACCAGGATGATGCACACTGGACCATCCTTTGGTGTATTGGAATGTGTGCTATTCTGCACATAGAGAACTTTTCAACCCCCTCTTTTGATCTCTGTTACATCCCCCCTCTCCCTCCTTGTAAAAACCTCTGCCTCCACTGAGATGTTAAGATGAGACATGAGTCCTCCATCATCTCAGATTGCTGGCATCTTAATAAACTTCTTTTCACCAGCACCTTTCTTAAGAGTTTGGCTTCTGTTGTGGCAGACAGCTGGACCTGTATTCAGTTACATTCCTCATAGGCTCTTTTGGAAGAGGCAGCATTAAAATGAAACACTGTACTTGTGTAAAGAGCAACATTTCCTGAACCTTGATTGTAACCTTGGTGTGAGGAGGCTTACTGTGTGTTAGGCATTGTGATAGATACAAAATGCATTCTTTCATTTAATGTTTACACAATCTCTAGAAGATTAAACGTTACTACTCCCATTTTGCAGACTAATCAGGGCTCAGTGATTAAAGTGCTGGTCCAAGCATATGAAACTAGTAGGTCAGTGATCTGGTTATGGGCTCTCGGCTGCTTGATTCTATGGTTTTCTTTATTTTAGTAATGGCTTGAGGTAATGTTACGGACATGAACAACTAAATTTTGTGGAGCTATTTTATTAATATCTTTAAATCCCTGAACTGGCTTTTAATGTTTCCTTTGAATTTTCCACCCTATCCCCCACCGCCAATTCTTTTTCCACTTAATAATCATCATTTAAATCACCACAAGAGCTTCCTAATTGCTCTGACAATCTAATTCAATTCTGTCTTCAAAGCACTACCCATGTTACAGAACCAGCCAATGGTGTTCTGGAACATGGGGTTCAACTACCTGCTGCCAAGAAGCGTGACTCCTAAGGGAAGAGTTTGGTGAAAAATGATATGGGTTATTTATTTAAAGCCTCTACAGATTTAGAATACAAATTTCTGCTGTTAAGACATGCTCCCTTTAAAAACACCCCAAAACAAATAGTCCTGCTTCTCTTGCCAAGCCAGGCCAGTTTCAGAATATGCCACTCAGAGGTGCAGTCTTTCAGAAAAGCAGAAATCAGGAAACCTAAACAACAAAACAAACAAGCAAAATATAACCAGAGACACTGAAATTGAGAACAGGCTGACGATGACCAGAGGGGAGAGTGAAAGAAATTTCAGGAGAAAAGGGGAAGGCTTTACAGAAACAAGGATAAAGAACACATGGACGAAAACTAGGGGCAGGGGTGGAAATGGGAGGGAGGTGGGGAGGTCTGGGTGGGTTGGCTGGGATGGGAGTAAAAGGCAGAGAACTGTACTTGACCAACAATTAAAATTAAAAAAAAAGAAAAAGAAAAGCAGGAATCTGCAGCACAGCATTCCAGGCACAGTTCAGCTCCAAGCACCTCTCATGTCTCTGCTCTGTGCGATCCACCAGGCAGGTCCTTGCGGCACTGCCAGCTCCGTCGCTGTCCTCTGCAGGCAGACTTCCAGGCAGACCTCCCAGCCTCCTGGCAGCCTTCTCTCTAGACCTCAAGTCTGAGCTCCCTGCAGACCTCTCTGCAGACCTCTGGCTGCCTGATCTTCAGACCACCTGCTCTGATTTTAAATGCTCAGCTCAGAACTTCCTGAACCTCCTGTGTGATCTAACATCCGGCTCTTCCTATGGTGTGTTAATGTCTGCCATTTTTGTCAGCTCCCTAGCGTCTTTGACCCTCTTTTGGCTACCATCATTGGTCAGAGCAAGAGTTCCCAGCCATGCAGAGGTATCCATGGAGGGCATTCATCCCCCTGTAGATCACGTGGGCGCTGTATTCCCCCCGCTATGTCACAGTCACTGCATGTTTTCACAGTCATGTACACCAATGGTCCCCAAACTTTTTGGCACCAGGAACCAGTTTTGTGGAAGACAATTTTTCCATACACAATGGACTGGTGGACAGGGGAATAGAGCTGGGACGCCATTGCGAGCAAAGCTTCATTTGCTTGTCCGCTGCTCCTCTTCTGCTATGCGGCCCAGTTCCTAAGAGGCCACATACTGGTACCAGTCCACAGCCTGGGGTTGGGGACCCCTGACATACACGATTCTTCAGCTTCAGAGATCTACTTTTCAGGAAGGCATGGGCTGTTAATCTGCCTTTGTTATGCAATGTGTCTTAAATGCTGTACTTTCTACTCTGTGAGCATGCCTGTGGCCCCCTTCCTGCCCCCTGGCAGGATTTGGGGTAACAGTGGGACTCCCTAGCCCTCTGGGGACCCATGCTCTGTACCCTGTTACATCCACACCGATGCCTTTTTTCTAAACTGCAATGCACTATAGCATAATGGTTAAAAGTTTGAGTTCTGGGGTCAGACTGGGATTGAAATCCTAGTTTCTCTCTCATCAATTATGTGATCTTGAACAAATTAAGGATAAAGATATTCTTTAAGTTGACACATAAGACCCTTCATAACATGCTTTCTGCCTGTTACTCTAACTCCATCTCTTGCCACTTGAACACATGAAAACTATCTGCAGTTATCTTGCTATTTTAGAGTCAAACATATAAAAGTTGGAAATTATACTTAAAATCTGAGTGTATACTCAGACTTTTATACTTAAAATCTGAGTGCTGTGTATAATGAGCACTTTTTTGCCCAAATTTTTGAGGGAAAAATAAGGATGTGCATTATACCTAGGTATAATGATTACATACCATGAGTATCATAATCCCATGTATAATACGCACAAAAACATGGGTGTACATTATACATGGCAAAATATGGTATTTCCCATTTCCCTCCCTTCCACACATTTGCTAACACCTTCACCTGAGGGTCAGCTGTCCTACGAAGACCTTAAGTATGGAATCCCTGTTTTCCTTTGTGCTCTTACCAGCACACCAACATGCTATGCATGCTCCTTCCATATGTTTTTTTTATACTTCACTGTAGTTTCGTTTTTATGTGTATCTTGCCCCAAATAGAATAAAAGTACCCTGGGGGTATTATTTCTTATTTAACTTAGTATCACTGGAACCTATTTCAGTGCCTGCTACTTGGTAACCTCTCCCTAAGTGTGTACTGAATGAGTACTTTTAAAATTAATTCAATATATTGGGTGCAAATAAAGGCTAACACCAATATATACATATGCTTAGGAATCATACTTGTTTATCATTTGTGAATGTGTTAAGAAATGGAAATATTATAATCTCAAGATATTACCTTATCTATCAGCTAAATCACATCTCTAATAGCAGAAGATAAGGTTATAATATTATAATTTACTTTTCTTCAAACAGACATTTTATTGACCAGCCTAATAGTTTTTAGCTAATTTAAGGTAGTCTGAGCTATATGGCAAGTTTGTTGGTAACGTGCAAGAACGCCTGAATAGAAGGAAAGTAACAGAAATGAGTGTGTGCTGGATTACACCTGACTGTGCTCTTAAGGGTTAGGTAGGCATGTGTGCTTTTGTTTTTGTAACGTGGACATTTGGGGATGTGCTGGGATGAATATATTGAAAAAGAAGAGTAAATATCAAATTCGGTAATGCTGGAGATTTCCTTTGGCAATGGAAATTTCATAAATTTATGTTTACATCAGGTCAAGCATTTTAAAAGTGACATTTATTTCATATTTCATGATTCCCAGGGAATATGACTGAATATGGAGCTGAAGTCTTTTTGTTTATGTAAATCTTATTGTGATTTAACCCTCGAAATACATGTAAGGGTGTATTTCAAAGTATCTTCAGAAATGTGAACTCCTATGTGTAACCAGCCTCCAGGGGAAGAACAAAACTGAGTATTCTCAGGACCTGGAGCCCCCTCCTCTCTCTTTACAGTCACCCCTCTTCCCCACCCAACCTTCTTCCTACCCTTTACCAAGAATAAACTCTACCTTTACTTCTAATATCATAGCTTAGTTTGACCCATCTTTGAACTTTGTGTGAGTGTAGTCATATACTTTTGAAGCATTAGGCTTATTTTATTTAAGGTTTTGTTTCTGAGGTTTATCCCTGTGTTACATTTTTATGTGAGTCCATTCATTTTTGTTGCTGGAATGTATTTTATTGCATGATTCCATCAAATGCTTTGTATTCCCTACTATAAATGAAAATTTGGATTGTTTCACATTGGGAACTATTATAAATACTGCTGCTTTAAACATTTGTATTTATATTTTTTGGTAAACACACTTTTACAGTTTTTTTGGATATATACCTCAAAGCAGAGATTTCTGGGTCATAGAATTTGCATATGTCATGTTCAGTAGTCTCTATCAAATAATTTTCTAGACTGTTTATACTAATTTATAGTCTATGCAGATGAAAGTTAATAAAGTTACCTTTTTCCTTTCCTGTTAGTAATAGGTGTTTCAGAAGGAAACTTCAAATTTAATACTTTTAATTAATGAATGTTGGCATACATATTAATTATTTTCTATAGTTTAAGATACTATAAAACATCTTAGTTCATTTTTCTTGAGATATATGATAAAATCTGAGAGCCTTATCATTATCAGAGCCTTATTTACATTTGAATGTAAACATATTGTAAAATTTAAAAATATAAAATACAATGATAGAGAAATATCTTTCTTCAAATATGACTAAGCTAGTCATAATTCTAATGATCTACTTAATTTATCTTGCTACAAGTTTCTGTTATAGACCAACAATCATTTGTTGTAAATGTATAGTATTTACACAGTTTTTAACTTTGTCTCTTTTTAAAACTTGGAAACTATAAACTTGAGGTTCTATATTCCGTACTAAATAGCACAAAAAATTTACATTGACACTAGACTGATGGCTGCCTGATGATTTTGTTGGTTCACATATAGGACTTTTAAGAAGCTTCTACTTTAACACTAAGAGAAAGACTTGAACAATTCTTACAAAATCATTTTCCTGGAGAGAAATAAAGCAGGCATTCAAGTAGATACTGAAGGAATGAATGCCATAGAGTAGAATACAACTAGCTGAAAACAATTACTCTCAGAGTTTACTTCTAAAAAGAATCTCTAAAATGAGTTATTTCTCTGTTGCTTGCATCTAGTTTTCAGGTGTGGTATGCATGGACCTTTCCAACACAGCGCCGTCCATGAACAGCTGATGCAGGTTTTGTTATGATTCATGAGCTCAAAGCCAGTAAAACAATCCAGTGAGTCAAGAGTGAGTAAGAAGACCAAAGTTACAAAAAAGGAAAACTAATAGGGGATTTAAAAATAGACTTTTGCTTATGGCAGAGTCAAATATAATATTAATTCCTGCCATCTTGCATCCACAAAAAAATTATCACTTGATGATTCATGTTGTTAATTATGCATTTTGCCCTTGTCTTTCTTTAATGGTGTTAAAATATTTACATAAATAGATACCCAAGAAAGAAGTGAACCATGGATATAAATTACAACATCTTATTTATCATCTTTTAAATTTTATTCTAAATCATACTTTCCTTCTATTTACTAGTAGGAGACAGAACAGCGAGCATACAGACAGAGACAAGGTTTCAACAAAGGAAGACTCAAAAGATCCAGGATATTGCCCAGCTTCTGATGGTGACGTGGCTGTCATAGTTACCAAGAACACCTGATCGTAAACTTCTCATTGACCTATTAGATTTTCTGTAGTCCTCCGGGAAGGCTGAAACTGAAAGTCATAAAAAGGTGTGCTTAAAATCTGTATCCCAGTAAAAACTGATGAACTCTAAGAGTCAACTCTATGGACCGATTTTCACATCTCCCTGCTACTGTGTTTCTCTTACTTCTTAAACACTGAAAAACTCATTCTCTTAACTAATACATTTAATGAATACTAATGTCTTGCTTCTGAAATTATGAACTGTGAATATATATTAATTTTTTTCATTATTAAACTTGCATCTATATTATGCAGTTAAATATGTATCTATTCCAGAGTATGATTCAGAGGTCTAATTAAAAATATTCAGACTTCAGATAATATATATTGTATGTGACAATTTAGGAAACATATTTTGTATGTTTAGTAAGAAAGGGAAATAATTACCTACACAAAACTTTATCTTTGTCAGTTGCTATTTATATTTTTTAAAGTTTAGGGATATTTTGTGGTTATTCATGATAACCTGGATAATTTTTTTTATGTTATAGTTACATTGGGATACTTAAAAAAATTAAGAATATCTTAAGTTTTCCCCCTGTCCTCATGGATTATCAAATATGTAACTTTAGGTTGGATAAGTGTCAGAGGGAAATAATTAATTCAAAGTGGAAAATATAGTTTACATTTTTCCTGAGAAAAGATTTGTAAAGCTAAATCCTGTAAAGGGAGATAAAAGAGGTTTATTTTATTGTAAACATTTTTCAGGGAAAACTAGGATGTTGAGTAGTGCAAATCCAATGTACTCTTGGCCCTTGGGTTTCTACTGCTTCCAAATTGCATGCAAATTCTAATCCTAGAAAACCATACTAATCTCTTCTGGGCTGCTGTGTGCCCTCTTTGCTTCAATGACAAGTACTTTCTTGGCCATTTGACACTTCATGGTCATGAAAACTAAAAACTTGAACTTGTCTAAAACAAACCAAAAATGACCCCCAAATTATCCACCCTCCAAACCCCCAATTCTCTGTTAATTGAAGATCTGCCACCCTTTATACTTTATTATTTTTATTTCTTGTGCTAAAAAAATTATTTACTTAGACTCTTAAGTGAAAACACATTTGGCCTTTTGATAGTATGGACAGAACCAATTTTCATATGTTTTAGCACAATTGATTTTCATGGAAAGGAACTGTAACAGGGTCACATTTATAGAAACATTCCTATCAAAAAGAAAATGTAGCTTCTATATTTTTTAATATGTGATTTAATTATTAACAGAAACATTCACTCAGCTGATTTGGGGCAGTATGTATGAACCTGCAGAAATATACTTTCAACATAAATTTAAAAGTATGTTAGTTTCTTTTGGTCTTAAGCAATGATAATATGGTTATTTAAGTCTTTTTTTGGTGAAATGATCAGACTTTCAGATATTATTCTCTGTCTCTCCTACCTTTGTACCTGGGTGTGTTGGATTGGAGGAAAAATTTGACTTCATGGGCCCGGGGAGAGAGCCTCCTGTCTGTGAACTTGGACCCTTCTCCATCTAGGAAGGCTGGCCTGCTCAGCTCCATCTCAGCATTTGCTCTGCTGGAGTGTGTCTGATGTTGCCTTTTGGAATGTAATAGCCTATCTTGACTGATTTGGCCCTTGCCTTCGGGTGGTAGGTTTCTGCTTTTGCCTGCTCTTCTTCCCAATTACAGGCTTTCTGTCACCATTTGCATTTTTGCATGTTCTCTATGTCATGTGTGAGAATTGCTGTCACTTCCATGTCATAATGGATGTGGTGCTAAGGGCTTGGAGGTTGTCGCTTGGGAGCTTGTAGACTTCCCCAAGCTATATCCAAGGCAGTATTCCAATAGTTCCCATGGTCCCCTATGCCTAGCTGTATATTTCTAAGTTTGCCTTCCATTCCTCACAGCACACATCACGTTTGAACTAGGAATAAGAGATAGGGACAGAGGCATGCTCTGCATTTTGCTTATTCCTTCCAAAAGCCACAGAGTGAAAAGATGAGGGGATATATTGCTTCCTACTTTCTCTTTAGGCCTAGTAGATCTCCTACTGAATTGTTTCTTCTTGTTTTCCCTTTTCCTCTGCCCTATTGCCTTGGGCCATAATGATGAATGTGGACAAATGGGAGAAACTAGCTTACAGATAAAGGTAGCAATGTTAGGAGGTGCTTCAGAAAGATTCTCCATATCAGACTAGTTCTCTGGTTATGGTAATAAACTCTCTCTCTCTCTCTCTGTCTATTGATGAATTGCTAAGGTGAGAGACAAGGGGAGTATCAAATAAGAAGTAGGAACCTTTAGGCTTATTTATTTATTTATTTATTTTTGCATTTTGTGGGATGTTGAACTCTCAGTTTACACTAACTTTGAATATCTGGTTTACTGCACATTTGGAAGTGGGCCCAGATGGGCTCATAGGTAGCAGGACAAGCAACAGCCTCGAGGCCTCAACAATAACAAATTTACTTTATTTTGTTAAAATCTACTGCAGCCAGCTCAATATTTCAGTTCTTTAGTATACATAATAATATGTAGTATTTTTATATCTTGCCAATGCCATTTCCTTCAGACTCTGGAGAGATTACTTGAACCCTGGATTATTGAATAATAACCTGATGTCATTATCCAACATCAACCAGAACTCAGTTGGTAGTATCATGTTGTTATGATATTTTGTATTTATCTTGATAATTAAGGGATATTTGCCATGGGCTGTGCTCTATTCTAGGCACTATTTACATATTTAATCATTTATTCCTCATAAAATTCCATTAGCTTGCTGCTATATCCCCACTTCACAAAGAAAGCAAGAGTAGAGAAAAAGTAATTTGCTCAAGATCACAAAGCAAGTTAGTGACAGAGCTGAGATTTAGATCTGAGGAGTATACTTTCTGAGCCCTAAATCCCTCACCACACTACCTATCTGATAGAGGAGAGAAATTTGTGAATTATGGTTCTTTGTTCTCCCTCACCTCTTGCCATATATTCTTTACAAGAATGTTAGCAACTAAGCCTAATTTGAAAGTTTTCCCACATAATCAGAAATACACATGCACATACATACAACACATGTATTGAATTAATTAAACAAGGAGGCTATTGGATGGAGGTGGTTCTGAAACTATGATAGCCTCCATGAGCAAACCAAAATCTAAGTATTTAAATACCTCAGGGTTATGAACTTGAGACCTAAGGACAACAAATCACAAACAGCCAATTAGACTTTAGGCTATAGACAATAATTTCCTTGCTTTGCTTCCACCCTTTATCTATAAAAGTCCTAAAGCTTCTAACCACTTTTGGTTTGGTGCTGCCCAAATTTTAGTCAAATAAACTCTTAAAATTTTAATATGTCTCAGTTTACTTTTAACACATACAAATAACACAGTCTCTTAAATTTAAATAAAAAGCAAAAATAATTTAAATAATCATATCATTTGAATATCTAATCACAATCTAAGAAAGAGTTTTGCATCTTAATATTAGTTCTGTCAGTGAGAACTCACTCATCCAAACACAAAGCTTTCTACCAGTGTGACTATCATACTTGTTATAACAATATCACAATGAAGAGCAGACATCATTTGCTAAAAGCAATGTATATCCTGTGTTTTCTGCCTTTGTAATGATGATCTCTCTCAGATTTTTACTTTGCTTCTAAGCATAATGTGTTTATTCTCTTTTGTTTAGCATGCTCATTATTCATGTTTCCCAGGCTGAGCCTGTTAGAACAATTAATGGTTGTGAATGCTACTTCCCTTTTTGTTCATTTATCCATTCTAATTGTACTTAAAAATGACATTATATTTTCTTCATTTGAAACTTCAGAGAAGAGGGACTAATGGAGCAATCAGACAAAAGGATACAAGCAGGTAGGAATGAAAGATTGCCTGGTATTAATTTATGACTATATAAACTTATTTGTGTTCAGTTTCAAGGGGGATTTGCACTAAGTGTCTTTCATCCTGTACAAAGCAGACATTAAGTGCATGAAAGGAAAATGACTGACAAAATGTGGTAATTGAACTGGCCAAGCTATGTTATCATCATCTCAAAGCTAGCTAATAGGATCCTAATATAAAAGGATTCAGGTGTATGAAGACAAAAAGAAAAAGAAAGAAAGAAAGAAAGAAAGAAAGAAAGAAAGAAAGAAAGAAAGAAAGAAAGAAAGAGCGAACTCTGGCAGCTAATAACTTGAAAGATGGGAAAGTTTTTTTTCAGTTATGTAATCTTAGAACTTTAAATTGGACATAGCATCATAGTTGGATGGATGTAAGCACAGACATTCCTAGAATATTCAAGCAGAGAGTATAAAAACATTAAAAGTTTATTTATGACTTTCATGCTCTCCCTTCATCATTATCTCCCTTTCCTACAATGTCTTGTAGAGTTTGAAAAAAGAGTGGCTCTGGAATTCTTTTTGCTCCTCAGAGACAATGATTCCATCAGTTTGAGTTCATTAGACCTAAATAGCAAAGTTGGTTACACTAGTGAGCAGTGAATTTCATCAAAATAGTAGACCCATATATGAGATATTGTTTATGAATTGTATAGATTTTGACCATCCTAAGTGGAGTACCACCTCACTGATATCATTCTAATGAACAAACTGAACTAATGAGCAAAATAGAAACAGATTCATAGGTAGAGAGCAGGATGAGAGCTTTTGGCGGGGGTGAAGGGACTGAGCAAAAAGGAAAAAGGACTCATGGACATGTACAACAGTGTGGTGATTGCAGGGAGGAGGGAATGCAGGGGGGATGAATGGTAATAGAATAAATGGTGATAAAAATGCTCTTCCTGTTGTATTAAATTATCCATGCTTAATCTCATGGTCTTTAAATAGAAACTAAGGGCAAAAGAAATATAGTCCAGTAAGTCTGTCTATATTATCAAAGGTGACAAACCTGCCAACATGCAATTAGGTGCTGATGTTTTTGATTATAAGCACCAGTGGATTTTTGTGATAAAGTGATAGAAATGACAATTTTAAACCTTATTTTGAAAACAACATCTGGAATTTATTAAAATAAGTAATGCACTTATCACAGTGTGTTTAGGTTTCTTTCCCTATTTTTCTTTGCTCTCATATTATTTTATTTCTCTTTTTTAAATTATATTTTATGGATTATGCTATTACAGTTGTCCCATTTCTCCCCCATCATTCCCCTCCACCCTGCACACCCCTCCCACCCACATTCCCCCCCTTTAGGTCATGTCCATGTGTCATAAGTTCTTTAGCTTCTACATTTCCCACACTATTCTTGCCCTCCCCCGTCTATTTTCTACCCACAGTCTATGCTACTTATTCTCTGTACCTCTTCCCTCTCTCTCCTCCTCTCACTCCCCTGTTGCTAACCCTCCATGTGATCTCCATTTCTGTGGTTCTGTTCTTGTTCTAGCTATTTGCTTAGTTTGATTTTGTTTTAGGTATGGTTAATATCTGTGAGTTTGCTGTCTTTTTACTGTCCTGTTTTTTATCTTCTTTTTCTTAGATAAGTCCCTTTAACATTTCATATAATAAGGGCTTGGTGATGATGAACTCCTTTAACCTGACCTTATCTGAGAAGCACTTTATCTGCCCTTCCATTCTAAATGACAGCTTTGCTGGGTCTCTGCAATCTTGGATGTAGGTCCTTGACTGTTATGACTTGGGATACTTCTTTCCAGCCCTTCTTGCCTGGAAGGTCTCTTTTGAGAAATCAGTTGACAGTCTGATGGGAACTCCTTTGTAGGTGACTGTCCCCTTATCCCTTGCTGCTTCTAATATTCTCTCCTTCATTTTAATCTTGGCTAATGTAATTATGATGTGCCTTGGTGTGTTCCTCCAAAATCAGTAGTAATAGATTAATTTGAAAATTTGGAAACAAGTGAATGTCAAAAATAATTAAATATTTACCCAAAATATTTGCTTCACTTACTAAATTCCAATAGAAATTTATTTTTTAAAATCTCATTATTTGAAACATATTAGGACAGTGAAAACTTGTAAAGGAAAGTGAGATGTGGTCAGGAACAAAGCAAACACGGATAAACACAAATGAAAGACCCATGTAATCAAAATCAGTAGTTTAAAATTATTTTTATTTTCCAGTTACAGTTGATATAAATTTTTCTATGAGTGTCAGGTGTATACCCCAGTAATTAGATATTATATACCTTACTAAGTGATCATCCTGAAAAATTTTGCGTCTATCTGACACCATACATAGTTATTAGAATATTGTTGACTATATTCCCTGGGCTGTACTTTACATCCCCATGACTATTCTGTAACCACTAATTTCTACTTCTTCATTCCTTAATTTTTTTACTCATTCATCCAACTCCTTGGCCATCTGGCAACTGTCAAAATGTTCTTTGTTTCTAGAAGTCTGTTTCTGTTCTGCTTGTTTGTTTATTTTGTTTTTAGATTCAGTTGTTGATTGATATGTATTTTTTGTCATTTTATTGTTCACTTTCTTCTTTTTCATCTCCTCCTCCTCTTCCAAGACCTTTTAATATTTCTTGTAATATTGGTTTGGTGCTGATGAACTTTTTTAGCTTCTTGTCTGGGAAGCTCTTTATACATTCTTTGCTTCTAAAGACAGCCTTGCTGGATAGAATAATCTTGGTTATAGGTCCTTGGTTTTCATCATTGTGAATATTTTATGTTAATCCCTTCTAGACTGCCAAGTTTCTATTGAGAAATCAGCTGACAGCCTTATGGGAGCTCACTTGTAGGTAGCTAACTGCTTTTCTTTTTCTGCTTTTATGATTCTCTCTTTGTCTTCAAACTTTTAAAAAAGATTTTATTTATTTTTTTTTAGGGAGAAGGGAAGGGAGGGAGAAGGAGAGGGAGAGAAACATCAGTTTGTGGTTGTGTCTCAGGTGGGCCCCACTGGGAATCTGGCCCACAACCCAGGCAGGTGTCTTGTCTGGGAATTGAACCAGGAACCCTTTGGTTTGCAGCCTGCACTCAATCCACTGAACTACATCAGCCAGGGCCAAACTTTTAATTTTAATTATAATTTGTCTTGGTGTGAGCCTCTTTGGGTTCATGTTTGGGAGTCTCTGTGTTTCCTGGACTTGTATGTTTATTTCCTTCACCAGGTTAGAAAAATTTTCTGTCATTATATTCTTCAAATAAATTCTTAATTTTTTTATGTCTCTCTTCTCCTTTTGGCGCCCCCGTCATATAAATGTTGGCATGCTTGAAGTTGTCCCAGAGTCTCCTTATACTGTCCTTATTTTTTTGTTTTTGAATTCTGTTTTCTTTCTGCTTTTCCGATTGGGTGTTTTTTACTTCCTTATAGTTGTAATAATTGTTTTGATTCTCAGCTTCATCTACTCTACTGTTGATTCTCTAAATTTTTCTCCATTTTAGTTAGTGTATCCTTCTTTTCTGACTGGTCATTTTTTATGCTGTTGAGATTCTCACTAAGTTCATTGAGCATTCTTATGCTCAGACAAGTAGATTGCTTGTCTCCATTTTGTTTCATTGTTTTTCTGGAGTTTTGCTCTATTTTTACTTTTGGGACATATTTCTTTGTCTCCTGATTTGGCAGCTTCTCTGTGTTGGTTTCTATGCATTAGGTAGACCTACTATGTCTCCAAGGCTTGGTAGTGTGGTCTAATATAGTAGTATCCAGTTTCATAGCCTCCCCAATCAGCCAAGTTGGGTACTTGATGTGTGCCCCAGTATGGGCTATGTACATTCTCCTGTCATAATTGAGACTTGATTGCTGTTGGCATGTTGATGGGGATTTGCTCCCAGGCTATCATCTGCAAGGACTGGCTAAGACCACTGACCTCTATGCTTCAACCACCATGAAGGATCAACTATCTGTGCAGGGGCCCACCCCACAAAGCTATGCTTACTTCAACAAGGCTCTGGTGCCTGCTAAGTGTGCCCCTTGAGTGTGTCTCTGGTGGAAGTTGTTGGGTGCTGATGCTTTGACATGGTCTGAAGCTGTCCATTGTGTGTGCTGGCTCTGGGGCTTTCCTAGAGGTGCTGGCCAAGGTCAGCAGCTGCCTGTGTTCTGCCCAGGGCCGCTGGTATGGGCTGCAAAGTAATCTGCAGTTGGCTGTTATTTGCTGAGCTTAGAGGTGCCCATGAAAGGCCAAACTGCAAACTAAGACAGGTTGATGCTAGTGTTGTGCCTGGGCCCACTTAGTGAGAGGTAAGGGGAACAGGGCATGCTGAAGCCTGATGCTGCTTGTTTGAAAAAAAATTTAGGAAAGTCTGAAGCACAAGCCAATACAGGCCATTTGTATAGAAAACCATTTGAAACAGCTCCTAAGATTTGGGTGGGATGGGGCTTCAGAGAATCACTGGGGTGGATCAAACAGTGATAGCCAGGTTGATGGAGTCTCAGACATGGTACCCACCAGCTGGCTTTGTTGGAGGGAAGGCCTCAGCAGAGGAAAAATTACCTCTGCCAGCCTTTCTGTCTGGTAGAAAACTGCCCCTCCAAGCTTGCCCTGATGCTGACACTTTGTTTCTACTTGTATGGCTCTGGTGCCTTTTAAGCTATCACCCAGGCACCAGAGCTCAGAGGGAGTGAGTCTGGTAAGTTCATGCAGGACTTTAAGAGGAGTTATCTGGGACCCCAGAACCCATCTGTCTCCTTCAGCCTCAATCCCCACTGGTTTATGCAGACAGAAGTTATTCCGACTTCTCTTCCTGGTGCTGGAACCCTGGGTGAGGGGCCTGTTTTGGGGCTAGAACTCCTTGCTTTTCAGGGGGGACCTCTTTAGCCAAGTAATTCATCATGATTTTTATCCACCACCCAAGTGTGTAACCAGTCCATTCCACTTCTCTGCCCCTCCAACCAGTCTCAATGTGGCTTCTTCTTCATTTCCCTTGTTTAGGACTTCAGCCAGATTTCAGGTGGGCTCTCAACTATAGTTTTAGATAAGTAAGTGAATATGTTTATATGTACACACACACATATCAAAATAACCTATGAAAAGTATTGAAGATTGTTAAGTTTTTGACATTTATTTAGTTGTAAGTCTTTCAGAGTTTAAATTAGGATATTTTAGTGAGTAAAGGGAAACTATTTTAGTTCTAGAAGAGATAGCCTGCATTAAGTTTATAATAAAACTAAAGAATGAGCTTCCCTGGTCATGACATCCATCATTTTGGCTCGATTATTTATTTGGAATTCCCTCTTAAAGTTCAAACTTGTCTTAAAATGTTTCCTATTGTTTTATTTTTATTGTCTTGTATTTTCTATATCATATGAATGCTGACTTTCTCCTTTGACATAGGCAGGGTAGTTATTCTTTTACAAAAGTTGAATCTGATGCTTAAGAATAATGTTGGAATCAAAACTAAGCATTTTCATATCATATCCATGTTTTTTTTTGTCATGCTGGTAAGAGATAAACAGCAAGTTATTGATATGAAAGAATCCAACATCTTGAACTACAGGCTGAAGATATAAGCATGCTAAAGGTGGAGCAATAGTGAAGAATTTTGAAGATTACATTATAAAACTTATTTTGAATCTAGAGCTCTTCATTTCTCTGGAAGAGGCTCTTTTGTTCCTTAAGCAACATGCCTCTAGCTATTAAATCATATGTAAAAGCAATAGGAAATAGAAGGTTAATAAAGAGGCAACCAAGTCTGTTGAGATGTAACATTTGTACGTAGCCTATAAAAGGAGCAGTCAGATCTACTTTGTGAGATAATTGCAGAAGGAGACTTTACAGATTGCTGGTAGTATAATTTATTACCTTAACAGTGTACAGTCAGAATTTATTTATTTATGCATTTTGCCATTATACATAACTTTAAGTCTGTTGATGAAAAGAAAAAAATTAGCAATTATTAAGTGTTTACTCTGGGTCAGGCACTTGTTTTACTCTTTGCATTTGTGTTTCCAAATGATCCTCCCAATGATACTGTGAAGTAGGTATACGTGATTCCTACTTTATAGATGGGGCATTTATTCTTGAGAAGTTAAATAATTTGCACAAGATGATTGGGATTTTAACACAGACTTTTCTGATGCCTAAGCCCATGGACACAGCATTTCTTTGTACTTTCTGTGGCATTGTATTTATATATGGGATAATGAAAAAATTTACCCACAATTTATATTCAGATAATTTCTGACAGGTCTCATCATCTCTAATTGGCGATTATCAGACTTGTAATTTGAAAACAGTATCTGGCTTGCAAAATATATTTTAAGTATGTTTAAAACTAAAAAAAAGTTGTTTGTCTGCTTTTCTAGAGTGTATAATGACTTGTGTCAAAGAAAGAAAAAAAGATGAAAAATAAAAGTTAGACATGGTGAAGAGAATTAACTTTAAAAATATGTAGTGATTGTTTTTCTAATTTACTTGAGAATATAGATAAACATATGCTTTCATATCAATATGCAGATATTGTAGATTCTCAAAGTGGATTTCAGAGA
Organism: Anoura caudifer; assembly: GCA_004027475.1. NCBI lineage: Eukaryota > Metazoa > Chordata > Mammalia > Chiroptera > Phyllostomidae > Anoura > Anoura caudifer. The sequence goes on from PVKU01005750.1 coordinate 91,661, forward strand.
AATCTGTGTCAAGCACAAATAACAGTTGACATGGTTGAACACCTGTATATTGTTTATCATTTTTTACTTTGACAAATGAAAATTTATTGCTGTGTCTTCACCACCAAGATGCATGATCTTAGTCTTTTCTTTTATGCCTTTACATGAGGCCAAAAGAGACATTGGCTATTTTGACAACTTTAAAGTAGGTCACCAACAGCATGACCTTTGCTACCAAATCCAGCAATCAGAACTTCATCATTTTTCTCAGTAAAATTCAAACAGCCATCATTGGTACAAAAGCTGTGCTTTTTTTTTTTTTTTTTTGCCATTTTTGATCAGCTGGACCCTGACACACTTCCTGCTGGTAGAATTTGGCCATTTGGCTTCAACCCCTGCTTTTACCAGCATGATTACCCTGCATGAGAAGTGACTTCAAAAGGGTTTGCCTTCAGGGCTGTGCCCAAAGGGGCTTTCATGGTCTGTTTATCATGCTGCTCCTGATCTTGTGGTGGCTCTGGACTTTCTTGGCAGTACAAAGACCATGATGCTTGCTCGTCCTGCTGTTGCCATAGACCTGAGCAAAAGAGAGAAGCAGCTCAGGAAGGAGCCACAGCCACTGAGCATCTGTGTCTTCAAACTGGGTGAGTGTGACTGTGGAACAAGTATAACTCTAGTTATGATTATGCACTTGTGTACTATATAAAATTCCTTTCTACAACGTATATTAAAGGTATAATTACCAGAAAGTACATTTATTTTCATTTCTGGGACTAGAATCCCATTAAGAGTAAACATTTTGTTACTCTTATCTGGAGTAACAAAGATACTTATGATGCATTCTATCATCTGCATTTGAAAATAAGGCACTGTGAATTTATAACAATTCAATGAAGGTGGGATATTTCAAGAGCCTTATTTGAAGTTACATAATGGTGTACAAGTACTTTGCCAATTAAAAAAAATTTTGGTTATTACCTGGCATTTTACATACCTGTTTTTTGAATATGCTTTTGATGTTGTACATCTCTATATTAAGTTATTTCTTAATAACTTAATATTAAGTTATTAAGTTAACATTAAGTTATTAATATTAATATTTTAACAATTAATATTAAGTTATTAATATTAATAACTTAATCAATATTAAGTTATTTCAGAATTTTAAAAAAGATGTATCAGACATTCCCCCAATTTATCAAATGTTATACAGCATATAACCTGTACCAAAACCTTTTTGTGTATTCTCATGTTACATGCTCAACTAGATTAAGTACTAATATCTTTCATAGACTGATCCCTCATGTAAATACATTTTAATAATGCTATGTTACCATGATATTAATTGAATTCTGATTTGGATTCAGTAGTTTTTTTCTTGTGTATGCAAGGTGTTGTATAATGTTGATGTAGTCTGAGATATCTGAAGGGTCCTTGGCATCAATCCAGGAATCTGGCTGGGAATGAGAAACTTTTCTTGAATATGCTAATTGATAATAAGGTTAATGTAGAATATGCTAAGTAGACTGAAACATCAGATTAAGCAGAAATATCTATTCCAAAAGTGAAATCTGCTTATCTGCAGCAAATCCAGCACTCTTTAAGTGATAGGCACAAACAGAAATTTAATAGCAACATTTACAACTTTTACTTTAGTGTTAGTTTCTAGGAGTGACCTTTCCCCCTACTGTTTATACCTGGCTTAAAACTGTTTAAACTATTTTAGTTCCCTCATTTTTGTATGACCATGAAAAATGCACATTATAGAGTGATTACATGACATTGATGAGGACCGGGGCATTGCATAGCGTAAAAAGTATAGTGGTCAGTAAGGGTGGTAAACAACTGATAAAGGGATAATGCATAGTAGGAAACGGCACTGTCTGTGGCTATCACATAGAAGATACCATTTGATGATGTAAAAATTTATGTATTGGTTCTTGAAATATGACAATGTAGGTTTTTGTATCATAATTGATCTTTGCCCTTTCGAGTGAGTAGCCAGGGTGATGTCACATTTCAGTAACCTTAATAGTGCTCATGGAGAAACAGGTGCAGTTGACTGCAGGTATGGCATATCTCCAAGATTATATCATCATGCAAGGTTATAGCACTGGTCCTCCTTTGTACTCCCCTTGCTTCTACCCTTCCTCTTATTGACTGAGAGAACAGAAATGCCTGGATAAATTCCAAGAAAGTGATGGCAGTTTTGGGGAGATCAAAATATTTTAATTCAGAGAAAACTAAAATTTTTGCCTATCTTTAGCATGGATAATAATATCATGGAACTTATAAATGAGTTAAAAATTATAGAAAGAATTTTGCAAAATATTTGTAAGTTATTTCAAATATTTGTTTAGATATATTTTAATAAAATATTCAATTTTTAATTTTATACATTTTTACTTTAAAAAGGCATCTCTGTGTTAACATATTAATTTCTAAAATATATCTAATTGTCTTCCAGCCAAGATGGAGACACAGGTAGATATGCTTTGCCTCCTTGCACAACCAAAAGAAGGACAACAACAAATTTAAAAACAAAAAATAACTGGAACTGCTAGAAAATTGAACTGTCTGGAAGTCTGACAACCAAGGAGTTAAAGAAGACATTCATCCAGACTGGTAGTGGGGCAGAGATGTGCATCTGAGTTGGAAAGGATGTGTGGCAAGGCTCGGCTGGAGGACCAGGTGAGTGAGGTGGAAGCTGGAAGGCCAGGAGGTCCCACATTTTTGTGCATATAAACCAGGAGGCACAACTGAGGGACTGAGACAGACCATGTAACCCAGGGTTCCCGCATGGGGAAATAAAGCCTCAAAACCTCTGGGGGTAAAAACCTGTGGGCATTGCAGCAGTGGGAGAAACTTCCCAGCTGGATAGGAGAGTTCATTGGAGAGACCCAGAGTCCTAGAATGTACACAAAACCACCCACCTGGGAATCAACACCGCAAGGGCCGAATTTGATTGTGGGTAGCAGGGGAAGTGACTGAAAGCTGGCCGAGAGCCCAGCAAGTAGCGCTGCTCCCTCTAGGACCCCTCCCCAGCATACAGTGACACAGTGCAGCAACATGGGTAGCCCCACCCTGGAGAATACCTAAGGCTCTGCCCCTCACAATGTCACAATGTAACAGGAGCTCTGAGACAAAAAAAAAGTGGCCCAAATGAAAGCAAAGATCAAAGCTCCTCTGGAGAGGAGAACTAAGCAATGAAGAGATAGCCAGCTTACCAGATGCACAGTTCAAAACACTGGCAATCAGGATGCTCATAGAAATGGTTGAGTGTGCTCACAAAATAGAGGAAAAAGTGAAGGCTATAAAAACTGAAATAGAGGAAAATACACAGGGAACCAACAGTGATGGAAAGGACACCAGACTCAAATCAATAATTTGGAGCAGAAAGAAGAAATAAACATTCAACCAGGACAGAATGAAGAAACAAGAATTAAAAAAAAATGAGGAGAGGCTTGGGAACCTTCAGGACAACATTAAATATTCTAACATCTGAATCATAAGGGTGCTAGAAGGAGAAGAGAAAGAGCAAGAAATGGAAAACTTATTTGAATAAATAATGAAGGAGAACTTCCCCATTCTTGAAAAGGAGATAGACTTTCAGGAAGTCCAGGAAGCTCAGAGTCCCAAAGAAGTGAGACCCAAGGAGGAAACACCAAGGCACATCATAGTTACATTAGCCAAGATTAAAGATAAGGATACAATCTTAAAAGCAGAAAGAGAAAAGGGGACAGTTACTACAAAGGAATTCCCATAAGACTATCAGCTGATTTCTCAAAAGAAACCTTGCAGGTAAGAAGGGGCTAGAAAGAAGTATACAAAGTCATGAAAGGTAAGGAACTATATCCAAGATTACTCTATCCAGGAAAACTGTCATTTAGAATGGAAGGGCAGATAAAGTGCTTCCCAGATAAAGTCAAGTTAAAGGAGTTCATCATCACCAAGCCATTATTATATGAAATGTTAAAGGGACTTTTCTAAGAAATAGAAGATGATCAAAAATAAGAAAAGCAAAATAACAACAAACTCACATCTATCAAGTACTGAACCTAAAACAAAATCAAAAGTGAAAATGAACTAAGTAAACAATTGGAACGGGAACAGAATCACAGAAATGGAGATCACATGGAGGGTTATCAGCAGGGAGGGAGAAGGGGAAGAACAGGGGAAAAGGTACAGGGAATAAGAAGCACAAATGGTAGGTACAGATAGACAGGGGAGGTTAAGAACAGTATAGGAAATGAACTAATAGGAGAAGCCAAAGAACTAATGTGTATAACCCATGGACATGAACTAAGGGGTGGGTAATTCTGGTAGGAGGGGTGGCGCAGGGTGGAGGAAAATAAAGGGGAGAAAAAATGGGACAACTATAATAGTATAATCAATAAAATATTTAAAAAATAAAATATATCTAGTTGTTATATCTTCCTAAGGTAAATGTAGAGATAATATAACTCGATGATGTCATGTTATTGCTTCACTCCCATACTCTCAATGCCGCAGATGCTTTAGCATATCCTATAGTTTTTATGATCAGCTATGAAAATTTGAGTATACACCCAAAAATAATGATGTGAAAATTCTAAATGTTTCAGGAACCCATTAAGTTGGAATTATTGTTTAATGTTTTCTCTTCATTAACTCTTTTTTCTATTTTTATTGTTGTTCAAGTACAGTTGTCTTCATTTGCCCCCCACCATGCCCCCCACCCCACCCTCAATCCTACCCCTTTGGCTTTGTCCATGTGTCCTTTATATATATTCTTTGATGACCCTTCCCCTATTTTCCCCTGTTATCCCTCTCCCCCTCCCCTCCGGTTACTGTCAGTTTATTCTTTATTTTAATGTCTCTGGTTATATTTTACTTGCTTTTTGTTTTGTTGATTAGGTTCCACTTATTGGTGAGATCATATGGTTTTTGTCTTTCACTAGCTGGCTTACTTCACATAGCATAACGCTTTCTAGTTCCATCCATGCTTTTTCGAAGGGTAGGAGCTCCTTTCTTCTTACTGCCACATAGTATTACATTATGTAAATGTACCATAGACTTTTGATCCTTTTATTTACTGATGGGCACTTAGATTGCTTCCAGCACTTGGCTATTGTAAATTGTGCTGCTGTGAACATTGGGGTGCATAGGTCCTTTTGAATTACTGTTCCATTGTTCTTAGGGTATAATACCAACTGAGGAATTGCTGGGTCAAAAGGCAGTTCCATTTTCAGATTTCTGAGGAAATTCCATGCTGTTTTCCATAGTAGTTGCACCAGTCTGCATTCCCACCGACAGTGCACTAGGGTTCCCTTTTTCCACAGCCTTGCCAGAACTTGTTTGTTGATTTGTTTATTGTGGCCATTCTGACCCATGTAAAGTGGTATCTCCTTGTGTTTTTTTTTATTTTAATTTTTTTATTTTAATTGTTGTTCGTATATAGTTTTCTGTCTTTTACTCCCAATTTCAGCCTTTTTTTTTCTTGATGAATCTGGTTAAAGGCCTGTTAATTTTGTTTATCTTTTGAAAGAACCACATCCTGGATTTATTGATTTTTTAAAAATTGTTCTTCTAGTCTCTATGTCATTTAATTCTGCCCTGATCTTGATAATTTCCTACCTTCTATGCACTCTGGGCTTTGCTTGTTGTTGCACTTCTAGTTCTTGTAGATGTAGGGTTAGGTTGTTTATTGTAACATGTCTTCTTAGCCATTGGTCTATCATAGGACTCTCAGGTTGCTTCTGTATCATGGCGCTTGTAAATAATGCTACATAGGTATTTAACACAGGGGTGCATATGTCTTTCCAAATTACTCTTTGAATTTCTTCAGGTCGATACTCAGAAGTGGCATTGCTGCGTCATATAGTAGTTGTGTTTTAAATATTTTGAGTAACCTCTGCATTGTTTTCCATAGAGGCTACAATCCCACCAACAGACACAAGGGTTCCCTTTTCTCCACATCCTTGCCAACATTGGTTGCTTATGAATTTATTGACAATAGGCATTCTGACAAGTATGAGATGATATCTTATTGACGTGCTAGTTTACATTTCTCTGATGAGTAGTGACATTGGATATCTTTTCGTATGTCTGTTAGCCATCTGTATGTCCCGTTTGGAGAAATGTCTACTTACATCCTCTGTCTCTTTTTAAATCAGATTCTTTTTTGATGTGAAATTGTATGAGTTCTTTACATATTTTGGATATCACCCCCTTATAGGATATATCATTGGCAAATTTCTCATTCAGTAGGGTTTTTTTCTTTTGTTTTGTTGTTGTTTTGCTATGCAAAAACATTTTAGTTTTATTTAGTCCTATTTGTTTATTTTTTCTTTTGTTTCCTTTGCCCAAGGAGACATATTAAAAAAAAATAACAACCATGACAGATTGTTTGGTGCCTATGTTTACTTCTAGAAGTTTCATGGTTTCCAATCTTACCTTTAAGTCTTTCATCCATTTTGTTTGTTCTTTTATATGCTATAAAAAGGTTTAGTTTTTTTTCTATTTTCATGTCCAATTTTGGCAACACCACTTACTGAAGAAATTGTTTTTACCCTATTGTATATTCTTGCTTCCTTTGCCATAGATTAACTGATATAGGTGAGGGTTTATTTCTGAAGTCTCTATTCTGTTCCGTTTATCCACGTGTCTGTTTTTATGTCAGTGCCATACTATCACTGTAGCCTTGTAGTGTTGTTTAATGTCAGGTAGCATGATATCTCCAGCTTTTTCTTTATTTCTCAAGGTTGTTTTGTCTCTTTGGGGTCTTTTGTGATTCCGTACACATTTTAGAATTACTTGTTCTAGTTCTGTGGGGAAAAAAAAAACCCCTTTGTATTGTGATAGGAATTGCATGAAATCTATAGTTTGCTTTGGGTAGAGTGGGCATTTTAATATTAATTCTTCCTATCCCTGAGCACAATATATGGTTTATTTATTAGTATTTTCTTCAATTTCTTAGAGATTTTCTAAGTACAGGTGTTTTATCTCCTTAGCTAAATCTATTCATAAGTAATTTTTTGATGCAATTGTAAATTGGGTTGTTGTTTTCTTAATTTCCCTTTCTGATAGTTTATAACATGTATATAAAATGCAACTGATTTCTCAATATTAGTTATGTATTCAGAAACTTTACTAAATTTACTTATCAGTTCTAGTAACTGTTTAGTGGATACTTTAGGGTTCTCTATATATAATATCATGTCATCTGCAAATAATGACACTTTTACTTCTTTCTTTCCAGTTTGGATGCTCTTAAAAAAAATTTCTGATTTCAGTGGCTAAGACTTTCTGTACTATATTGAAAAAAGTGGTGAAAGTGGACATCCTTATCTTGTTCCTGATCTTGAGAAAAATACTTTCAGCTTTTCTCCATTGAGTATGGTGTTAACTGTGGTTTTGCCATATATGGCCATTATTATTATATTGTTATGTTCCCTTTATTCCCTCTTCTGAGAGTTTTTATCATAAAGGGGTGCTGGATTTTGTCACATGCTTTTCTGCATCTATTGATAGATCATATGTTTTTTATCTTTCCTCTTACTTATATGGTGTAACACATTATTTGATTTGCAGATATTGAAACTAGCAGCAGAGAATGAATCCCAGTTGTTCATGAAGTATAATCTTTTTAGTGTATTGCTGAATTTGGTTTGCTAATATTTTATTGAGAATTTTTGAATCTTTGCTCATCAGGGATATTGGCCTATAAGTTTTCTTCCTTTTTTTAAAAAATGCTTTGTCTGGTTTTGAAATCAGGATAATACCTGTCTTGTAAAATGAGCTTAGAAGCTTTTACTCCTTTTGGTTTTTTGGACTGGTTTGAAAAGGCTAGGTGTTAATTTTTTGAATGTTTAGTAAAATTCACTTGTGAAACTGTCGGGTCCAGGACTTTTGTTTTTGGGAGATTTGTGATTACTGATTTTATTTTGTTTGTAGTTATTGGTCTGTTTAGATTTTTCTGCTTCTTCTTGATTCAGTTTTGGAAGATTGGTTCTAGGAATTTATCATTTCTTCTAGGATTTTCAATTATAATAAACTACTCATATAATTAACTGACATATAATTAACTGTTCTTTTAATTCTTTGTATTTCCATTGTGTCACTTGTAAATACTCCTCTTTCAATTCTGATTTTATGTTTCCCATCTCTTTCTTTTCCTGATGAATCTGGTTAAAGTTTTATTAATTTTATTTGTCTTAAAAAAAAAAAGCTCTTTGTTTCATCAGTCTTTTGCACTGATATTTTAGTCTCTCTTTTGTTGTTTTCCAATCTAATACTTATTAGTTTTTTTCTTCCACTCACTTATTTCTCCTAGTTTGAGTGTAAGGTGATATTTTTTATTTGATATTTTTCTTGTTTCTTGAGGCAGGCTTATATTGCTCTGATTTTCCCTCTTAGAACTGCTTTGGCTGTTTCCCATAGATTTGTGGGTCATTGTATTTTTTATTTTTATTTGTTTCAAAATACCTTTTGATTTCTTCCTTGGTCTCATTGTTAACCCATTCATTGTTAGTAGTTTAGTAGTGTGCTATTTAGCTTCCATGTGTCTGTGTGTTTTTCAGATTTCTTCTTGTAATTAATTTCTAGTTTCATACCATTGTGGTCAGAGAGGATGCTTTTTATGATTTCAAAATTCTTAAATTTACTAAGACTTGATTTGGGCCCTAATATATGGTCTAATTGAAGAGTTTTCATTGTGCTTTTCAACAATATTAATTAAATCTACCTGGTCTAATGTGTCACATAAGGCCACTGTTTCCTTGTTGATTTTTTGTCTGGATAATCTATCCATTTATGTGAATGGGGTGTTAAAGTTTCCTATTATTACTGTATTATTGTCATTCTCTCCCTTTATGTTCATAAATATCTGGTTTATATATTTGTGTGTTGCTTTGTTGGGTGAAAAAGTGTTTACACAAGTTATATGTTTTTGTTGGAGTGATCCTTTTATCAGTAGGATGATCCTTCTACAATTATTATAAATAGTATATGGTGTTTGAGTGTGAGAAATTTGATGAAATTAAGTTACATGAACGTGTCTATAGAGTGTCTAATATAGTAAAAGAAACACTTTGGTTGATATATAGAACTAGAAAATGAGTGAAAAAAACAATAAAAATCATCTTTTATCAATTTAACTAAAACTGTTTTTATAACTCATTACCTTAAAATTTATAAAGAGAAAAAAAAATTTAAACCGAAATTGGACTCATTTGTTCTGTATTGCCACATTATGCAGTTTGAAAGAAGAAAAATATTTAAGTATTAAATATCCTGTAAGTGGATCAGTAGTAAAGCTTTTGTATTAATATGATTATATTCATCCATTAATTTTTAAGGTGTATTCTTAAGAATGGCTGATTGAAATTAATAACAATATTCGATCTTCAGTGAGGATATGAGAAAAAGCAAAGCAGTAGGCTTATTAGGAGATATATGTATAACATAAAATATGATACTTTGATAAATTAAATTTTATAATATTCTTGAAAGCTGAATAAAGTAATAAAACAAATTTATGCCTTTGTAGGTTGTATTTATTTCTTTTGCTTAATTAAGAGTTGAGGATTGAAACCATTCTGAAGTATAAAATTATTTTTTGAATTGTTTGTTTATTATCCAGTTTTAAACCAAACCAATTTTAGTTAATTAATTCATTTTTAATGGTTAAAGTTATGTACTTTACCAATACTTTCACTTTAAAAAATAGGTAGAAAATAGACATGGAGAAGGCAAGAATAGTGTGGGAAATGTAGAAGCTAAAGAACTTATAAGTATGACCCATGGAGATGAGCTAAAGGGGGGAATGTGGGTGGGAGGGGGTGTGCAGGGTAGAGGGCAATGAAGGGGGAAAATAGGACAACCATAATAGCATAATCAATAAAATATATTTAAAAATAAGAATAAAAATAATAAATAAATAAAAGGCAAAAAAGAAAGCACATTTTCTATTAAGAAGTGCCAAAGTAGAGAAGATGAAAACACTGACCATAGCTGCCGACAGTGTTAGTAGTGCCCCTTTTAATAATGATTAAAGGTACTCACAGAGTGTACTACTGTGTTTTGATAGATTCACCCTTTTATTTTTTATTAAGATGTAATTTATAAACAGTGAAATGCTCAGATTTTAAGGTTGCCACTCAGTGATATGTTATTTTTTGACAAATCTTACATGTATATAGCCCACATTTGTGTCAAGACACAAAATATTTCTATCACATTAGGAAGTTCCATGATGCTTCTTCCTAGACAATCACTGCCCAACCTCTCCCTCTAAAACAGCAACCAATAATTTGATTTCTATTATAGATTACTTTTGCATATTATAGAATTTCTTTAAAAATTGAATCATCATATGTCATTTTCTGTATCTGTTTTTATTCAGTATTATATTTTTGAGATGCATTCACATTATTACATACACTAATAGTTTATTCCTTTTTATTATGAAGTTATATACATATGTATCCATATATGTGTATGTATACACATAATATACATACACACTAGGCTTTTGGTGGACATTTGTTTTCATTTGTTATGAATAAATACTAGAAGTATAATTACTCTCTTATGAAAGAGAATGACTCAAAGAGCAGAATCAGGAGCCCAGAAAGTAGCGATGAGAAGCACCAGAAATTTTTCCCAAACCTTGAAACCTAATATAGAAAAATCCATCATTTGTCTAGTTGGAGTTCAGAACCATATTCTTTTTGCATTCATTCTCCCCATTTTGAACTGGAATATCTATAACTGTTATTCTTTTTCTGCCCCCTCAACTCCTTCTGTATGTTGGGAGTGTTACATTACTTGTTCTTTAATTTCACATGTCCACAGATGGTGAGGAATTGTTTCTTAACAGCTGTTCTAGATTTAATGAAGGAGCCTCAACTACACCTGGACCTGATTTAGATTTTGAACTTTGAACTAATGAGATGATGAGATTTTAGACTTTGGCCTGATGCTGTAATGGAATGAGACTTTTGGAAACCTTGGAGGGGTTGAATGTTTTTTACATTTGGGAGGGACATTAGTTATTGTGAGCCAGGGGACATACTGGAAACCACTAATAAAACCTGTGTTTGTTATGATGGTTAGGTTTTTATAAACTTACTTTAAACCCACAGAAGAGAGCTTTTATCACCTGTAATTTTATTTGGAAATAACCATGACTATATATAATTTTCATGAATAAATATTTTACTTTGATTTAAGCATACTTAAATTCTTCAATCATTTAAATCAATATACAATTTACAATTTATTTTTGGACACATTAGGCAGTCCTTAGCAACACATTACTTATTAGAAATGCTTTTCTCACTATTGTGTGAAAATTCTCACTGTCAGAGTAAAGAGGAAAAATATGGGGGTAGTCAACTCTTGAAAAAAAAATCCATTTTTCCCAAGGATATTTAAAGAATAGAAAAACAGGAATTAAAAAAAGTTGATTTTTTTCATACTTACCTAAATTTTGTGTACATGTGAATCTATTCTTTCTGCAGTGAGTGCACTATATGGGTTTCTAAAATATTTTTACTGGTTCACACTATAGAACATGTTGCAAAAAAATGACATTGCTTATATCAGGGTGCAAATGTGTCATGATGCCCCTGTTATGCAGGAAATCTTTATGAAACTTGGCCTTGTGCTGTCTACACTGTCTACATGGTTTAGTAATTCAGGGAGCCTGATGAAGAAGTGGAATCTGTACTCACATGAAGTAGCACTTTGGGATATATTATTAAAACTAAGTTATATATTCTTTTCAGAGTGTTGATGAGGTTTATTTAAGCATAGCTACCTAATGTATGTACTGACATGCAGCAATATCCGTAAGAAACTAAATGGTGACTGATAAAATGGAGTCAACAAAATGATTTCAAATTTTCAGACTGACGGGCTAAGCACACAAAATATCTGACATGTCAACTCTTACCAAACCCTTTAATGTTCTACTTGGAGGATAAGGAAATAATTCTTCATGTAATGCTAGAAATGTTTAGTGAATTATTTGAAAGGGTGAAAGGAAACAGTGTGAAAAATTGTTTCTTAAATATCTTTACAACTAAAAATAGCTTAAAATGCTTGCCTAACTTGTCTGGCAGTTCATCTATCCTCTACAGTCCCTGTACAGATGTTTATCTGATGTTCAAGAGGACATCTTGGATGATATAACTGGTTAGTAAAATATTTTATCTTATTGTAATACAGATTACTAATTATTTTCTTTTTGTAGAAAGCTGAGTTAAGAAAAAATAAAATATAATCATAAAATAAAACTAAAATAAGTCATACTTCAATCCTACTCATACATGTACATTGATAAGTTCATATAAACTTAAAAAATATTTTAACAAACCAGAAGGGATAGACAAGGAGGAAAAAGTGGAAAGAAGAGAAAGGGACTAGACAAAGAACATGTATGAGTGACCCACAGACCTGGACAATGGTGTGGGGATTGACTTTGGGAGTGTGGGGTGGAATGGGTGGAGGAGGGAAAAGGGGAAAACATTGAGACAACTGTAATAGAATAACAATAAAATGATTTAAATAAAAATATTTTAACATATTGAAGATTTGATATAAATTTTAACAAAACAAGAAATAATATGTGGAATCAGTTTCTTTGCTTTTAACATATCAAAGTTGGAAGAACAGGAACTAGAGAAGAAGTCATTGAAATGCTACCATGTGAGCTCATACTTATTACCTATTTTTGATTTGTTATCATAGATAAAAAAATAAAAACAATAGATTTCATTTCCAGATTGGATATTCCTCAACACTTTCATTACTGAGATTTAAATTGTCCTAAAGAAAAGGCATAACTTTACTCTTCCTTTCATGGATTTGACACCAAAAAAAAATTGAAGTTGACTAAACATGTATGTGGAAGGTAGAAAATGAATGAGAGTTAATATAAAAGCCTCTGTTACTCCAGAAACACTTAAAGTCAATTGCCTATTGCCTTTCTCAGGTCACTAAATTTTTGTAATTTGGTTGTGAAACTTACTTCAAAATAAATATTAAAAATCATTTAGAATAACACTTATTTTTTCTCTAATGCTAAAAAAATGTCTCACCAGATCACTTGCCTGTTTTGAAGTAAGACCTGAAAAAAAATCAGCTGAATAAGTCCAAGGCTTAGATAAGTTGAAAAGTAAAATTTAACAGAAGGTTTAAGTTGTTGGACTTTCCATACATTAACAAGGAGAAAAAAACTGAAATTGTTTTCCATAAATTTGCCATAATAATAGTTGAGAATTATCTACCTTGGCCCTTTTTGGTCTGGTCAATAGCAACAACAAATCACATTTTCCGAGCTGTGCACACTTTGCTTAATGCAGTTATTACATCTTGTCCTATTATTGCATGAAAAAAATGGTGAACAGAAATAGAATCATAATGGAATTGGGAAGAGAGCATAAAACATAATTCCGAAAAGGTGGCTAATTCCCAGATCACTGAAAATTTATGGCATGCGGAGTCTGCACCTGGTGATTTGTAGTCATGATACTTACATGTGGCATTTACTTTGGCACTATCATATTTTGCCATTTTTCATATATGTAAATATGTGTATTCCTGTTGCTCAACTCCTATCACTGTATCTATCAGCTTAATTTTTATTGCCCTTCACAAAATTTATCCTCACCCCTCTTTAAAGGTCTATGGGTAGGTAATTATTGATATTTTATACATCTGAATGTGTAAGTAATAAATAAAAGTTGGTATCTGTTAAAGATCTGAAAAAGAGGAGAAACACAAAGGACAAAGCTTAGATAGGCAGCCATTGCAATGGTGCACATGCATGTCAGAGCTGATTTTGAGAGAAGTACTAAGAAAAAGGAATTGTACAATTTGGAGGGGCATTTTGGAGAAATACCACCATCAGTGGGGTGTGGTAGAAGTATACTTACATTCCAAATGTAAGTATAAAGAGAGATGTATTAACAGAAGAAGCTAGTTTGTAGAGGCAAAGATACAAAATAAGTTATGGGTAAGTTCACTTTAAAGTTGTGATCACCAACTGGAAATGAATAGAAGGCAGGTGGAAATATTTTACTCTAACTCCAATTAGAGGAAAAGCTTAGAGATAAATTTAAACTCTTAGAGATAATTGAGTAGAGGATAAAGACAATGTTTGGGGAGGAACATATACAGTGAGAATTTTAGGATTTTACTAATTTATTCATTTAAATTTTAAGACAGACCTAATATGTATAGGCAATATACCAGATACTAGAAATACAAAGTAGAAAGTAGATTGCCCATTTTGTGATGAATGGTCTATTTGAAAAAGAGGGAAATTAATATAAATATAGTTTAATGTGTCATATTAGTCTGCTAGAGCTTCCATGACAAAATACCACAGGTTAGGTTGCTTAAACAACAGAAATTTATTTTCTCACAGTTTTGGATACTACAGGCCAAGATTAAGATGTTTTCACGTTTAGTTTCTTCTGAAATCTCTCTCTTTGGCTTGTGATAGGGTCGTCTGTCTTCTTCTGTTCACATGCACCCCTGGCAGCTCTTTTTATAAAGATACCATTTCTTTTTCTTTTTTTAAATTTTTTTATTTATTTTTTATTTTAATTGTTGTTCTTATACAGTTTTCTGTCTTCTACTCCCATCCCAGCCCACTGCCCCAGCCCTCCCCAGCTCCCTCCCATTTCCACCCCCCCAATTTTTGTCCATGTGTCTTTCATACTTGTTGCTCTAAACCCTTCCATTTTTCCCTTGATATTCCTATTCCTCTCCTCTCTTGTTCTCAATTTCACTGTATAAAGACACCATTTCTATTGGATCAGGCCTCTACCCTGATGATTTCACTCACTTTAATTTCATCTTTAAAGTCTTTCTCATCAAATACAATCACATTCTGAGGTACTGTAGTTTTAGGGCTTCAACATATGAATTTTGGGCCATACAATTCAGTGCATAACATGTGGTAAGGCATATGAAAACTATAATCACACCCTAGGCAGCAACTATGTCTGTATGAATAAAATGAAAAGACAAACTGTCATAGAAGAGACAAAATTTAGGCTAGTCAAATTTGAGCCAGAAAATATAGAACATTTTAAGAAGAAGAAGCAGATAGACGAGAGCACACCATGTTCAGGAAATGGTGGGTGGTCCAGTGTGAATGGCTCATAGATTGCAGAAGGTCATGGCAGAACATGAAGATGGTGGCAGTTTGGAGCAATTTTGGAAAGTCACTCCAAGACATGCTAAATAAAATGACCTGTATCCTGTGGCCCCTGTCCCTCATCTGTCCATGTCTAATTCACCAGATGAATTTTGTTACTTCTCAGATCTATTCCTTTTATTTTGTCTCTGCCACCCTGGTCTAAAAATATTCCAATCTCTTGTTTAGAACTCTGAAATAGCTCCTGTATCAACTTACTTCAACTTTCATTAAGCATGATTTTTTTTTTCATAATTTAGATTTGAAATGATCACCTGTCCTTTCTTAGAAATCCCTCAAAGTCTTTTTGTGGCTCTTAGGATGATAATAATCAACATGTGCCTGAAGTTCTGAATTGATAGGCCCTACCTACCTTATTTCTCTCTGTAGTAACATTGAATTTATCTAAATATCATCTATTTACCATGTTATGTTCAGCCAAAACACTTGCATGCTTTATTTCCTATCTTTGATGTGTTTTTCCCTCCTGTTTCTGCCTAATGTTGACTCATCCTTCTGAACTAAGCCCATGTGCCCTCCTTGAAGTCTTTCCTCACCTTTGTAACAGATCAGAGCATCCATTATTTGGCACTAAAGTAAGCTTTGCATACTTCTTTTCTGTAGAATATATGCAGTGGGATATTTTTATCATCCGACCTGTAATTTTATTTACATTTTCTCAGATAAGTGTGCAAGCTCCATAAAAATAGAAACCATGTCAGGTTTGGGGCACCATTGTATCCACAGTACCTAATAATAGATTTTGCAACATTTAAATAATGTTCCATTAATATTTGTTAAACTACAATTTAGGGTTCCAAAATATAGTAGAGGCTATTTATCCATAGCAGACATTAAAAGTATTTCTCACTGTGCAATATCGACTGAATGAACCCTGTAATAACATGGGCCTCCTCTAAAAATGCATTTGTTTTGTGTAATATAGTATGATAATTGGAAGAATTTACCAGCAAAAATGACTCACATACCCACTTTCACTTAAACTACTTAAACTACATGTTCTTTATGTCTGTTTCCATATATATTTTCTATAACTGTAATAATGGGGTTTATAAACATTGGGGTTTAGATATTTTTCTGTGTTGCTACATAGCTTGTAATTGTTTTCATTAGGTTTAATAATTACCCTGATGCTTGGAATGCATCAAATGCTTGAGATATTTCTCATGTTCCTAAAATAGGCTTAAATTTTTAGAGCAATTTTGGGTTCACAGAAAAATTGAATGGAAAATATACAGTTTCCATATGCCCTCTGACCCCTGCCTCCTACTGTCTCCTCAACAGTCAACACCCTGAACCAGTGTCACATTAGTTACAATCAGTGAACTTACGCTGACATGTCATTATCACCCAAAGTCCATACTTTACCTTAAGGTTCAGTATTAGTGTTGAACTTTGTATGGATTTTAACAGATGTATGGTGGCGTGTGTCCACCATTACAGTATCATACAGAATAGTTTCACTGCCCTAAAAATCCTTTGTGCCCACCTACGTATTCCTCCCCATTCCTGTTCTTTACACTGTCTCCATAGTTTTGCCTTTGCCAGAATGTCATACATTTGGACTCACACAGTATGTAGATTTTTCTGCTTGGTGTCTTTCACTAAGTAATATTTATTTAAGGCTCTTCCATTTTTTTCATGATGTGATAGCATATTTCTTTTTAGCATTGATTAATATTCCATTGTCAAAATTTACCACAATTTATCCTTTCCCTACTAAAGGGCATTTTAGTTCCTTCCAACTTTTGGCCATTATGAATAAAGTCATTACAAACATTCATATACAAGTTTTTGTGGGAACATAAGTTTTCAATTTATTTGTGTAAATACCAAGGAGCATGAAAGTGGGATCATATGGTAAGAATATATTTAATTTTGTTAGAAACCGCTAAACTGTCTTCCAAAGTAGCTGTTCTATTTGAAATGAAGGAGAATTCCTTTTGCCCCATGTACTCGTGGGCATTTGTCATTTCCTGTTCCCTCTTTTTCTTCTTCTTAAAAAAACAACAAACAATTAATATATAGCAAAAGCAACATTTTTCTTTCTTTGAATTATTTTCTTAGAATAAATTCCTCAGATAATATAACCAGGTGAGAAGGAAGCAGGCCTTTTTCTAAGGCTTTTGGTCTACATTGCCAAGTGCATGCCAGCTCTTTGTCATCTGCATACAAACGATACCCTGATGTGCCTCTGCCCGAGTGATCTTTCACTCCCTTTCTATTTTCGCATGCTTCGCTGTCATTTAGAAATCACTGTCTTAAAAAGGATCTCAGATTTAGTCTATCATATTTCACTGTTATAAATATACTTAAATTCAAACACTTCAGTCCTCAAATTGATAACATATTTCTAATAAAACTGCATTTTATTTTAGCCCTGGCTAAAAATTGAAAGAAAAAATAGTAGCACATGTACTTGGAGTACGTTATTACCTCACATCATTTTTAGTTGGTCACCAAATATTTGTTGAACACCTCTTGAAGCTTCATGTAAATCAAGTTTTAAAATTTAAAAGGTAAATAAACTTGTGAGTACCTGCCCTCCTGCTGCTATTTTTGGTGGTATTATTTATATTGTTACAAGAGAAGTTGGCAGCCATTTCTATTTCTAGAAGTGAAGACATGAAGTTCCCATGAAAAATAATTTAACCACTTGCATGGCTCATATTTAAAAATTATTTTATTGTTGTCCAATTACAGTTGTCTGTATTTTCTCTCCCCTCTCCCCCACACTCCTGGCATAGTTCATTTTGATTACACATACTAAAAGTGAATGGATACCAACAATTCTGGGGTGAGGTGTACAAGCTGAAATTTCAGCTTTGTGTCTATATTGGATTATATATCGCACATATGGAAGGCCCAAGAAATGGAAAGTTTTGAGATTGTGATATGCACATTTACACAGAGACTAAGGTTCCTTTTGGTAGGGCTGCTTGAGACCCTTTTCCCTTTGCAGTTCAATCACATTTATAACATCTCTGTGGATTGAGGTGGTCCTGACTGTTGGAAAGTGACAGGAAATAGTACCAGAAAACCCCAAAGGCCAGTGAAGACTGTTCACGATGAAGGTGGGGAATCTAGTCTGGTGATTCTGAAGATAGAGAATCATTAACGGTTGTCTTGTGAAGAGCAGACTCAGAAAAGAGGTGATGCTAATACCGTGGTGCCTTTCCCCTCCCAGCAACCTGGTTCTTTGGACATGTTATGGCAACAGCTAGGCAACAACTGTTGTAAAGTTAAAGAATATTTCAGTAAAGATCTGTGAGGTTGGAAGGCCAGGCTTATTGTGTCATGATACACCTATAAGCCAACTTTATAGTTTGGAGTAATAAAGAGAGATGTTGCCCATATCTTAAGAAACTGCTTTCGTACTGTCGAACAAAGAACAGGATTGTAGGTCAGATTTAAAAAAAGGTGTTTTTTTCCCCTTTTAAGATTTTTTTCACGGACTTCCAGCCAAGATGGAGGCATAGGTGGACACACTGTGCCTCCTCTCACAACCAAGATTAAGGACAACAAAAATACAGAACCAAAAAAAAAAAAAAAACAAACAACAACAGAATGGATAGAGGATTGAATTGTACGGAAGTCCGACAAAGATTCACCCAGACCAGTAAGAGGGGTGGAGTTGGCGGCCAGCGGTGGTGAGGGGTCACAGGGGGAAGAAGCAGTAGCTGGTGGTTCCAGGCACACAGGCGGTGGTTACTGAGCGTAGGGAGGCAGCAAGCAGACCAAGCGAGGCGCGCAGGCGGCTGACTGTGGTCGCACATTCGCGTGCAGATAAGCCAGGCAAAAATGGGCAGTGAGACGGACAGCGCAGCACAGGGCCCCAGTGCTGGGAAATAAAGCCTAAAGGGCAACGATTGAGAACACTTGTGGGGGTTGGGGTGCCGGGAGGGAGTCCCAGCCTCATGGGAGAGTTTGTTGGAGAGACCCATGGGGTCCTGGAATGTGCAAGAGCCCACCCACATGGAGATCAGTGCCAGAGTGGCCCAGTTTGCTTGGGGAACATGGCAGAAGGGACTGGAATCCAAGAAAGAGCAGAGCAGGTGCCATTGCTCCCTCTTGGACCCCGCCCCCACATCCAGCATCACAACCCAGCAACTGGGTTGCCCCACCTTGGTGAACTGCCTAAGGCTCTGCCCCTTGCCTTGTAACAGCTGCAACCAGATGGGAAAAAACAACAACAACAACAACAACAACAACAAAAAAAAAACAACCAAGGATGGCTCAAATGGGAGAACAGATCTGGGCCCCAGAGCTAATTCATCTAAGCGACCAAGAGGTAGCCAACCTATCAGATGCACAGTTCAAAGCACTGGTGATTAGGAAGCTCACAGAATTGGCTGATTTGGGTCACAAATTAGAGGAACAAATGGAGGCTACAATAAGTGAAATGAAGAAAAATGCACAGGGAACCAATAGTGATGGGAGGAAAACTGGGACTCAAATCAATGGAGTGGACCAGAAGGAAGAAAGAAACAACCAAGAAGAAACAAGAATTCAAAAAAATGAGGAGAGACTTAGGAACCTCCAGGACATCCTTAAACATACAAACATCCGAATTATAGGGGTACCAGAAGGGGAAGAGGAAGAGCAACAAGTGGAAAATTTCTTTGAACAAATAATAAAGGAGAACTTCCCCAATCTGGCAAAGGAAATAGACTTCCAGGAAGTCCAGGAAGCTCAGAGAGTCACAAAGAAATGGGACCCAAGGGAGCACACACCAAGGCACATCATAGTTACATTAGCCAAGATTAAAATGAAGGAGAGAATTCTGGAAGCAGCAAGGGATAAGGGGACAGTCACCTACAAAGGAGTTCCCATCAGACTGTCAGCTAATTTCTCAAAAGAGACCTTCCGGGCAAGAAGGGGCTGGAAAGAAGTATTCCAAGTCATGAGAGTCAAGGACCTACATCCAAGATTGCTCTATCCAGCGAACCTGTCATTTAGAATAGAAGGGAAGGTAAAGCACTTCTCAGATAAGGTCAATTTAAAGGAGTTCATCATCACCAAGCCGTTATTATATGAAATGTTAAAGGGACTTATCTAAGAAAAAGAAGATAAAAAATATGACAGTAAAAAGACAGCAAACTCACAGATATTAACAACCACACCTAAAACAAAGGCAAACTAAGCAAACAGTTTAGAACAGGAACAGAACCACAGAAATGGAGATCATATGGAGGGTTAGCAACAGGGGGGTGGGAGGAGGAGAGAAGGGGAAAAGGTACAGAGAATAAGTAGCATAGATGGTGGGTAGAAAATAGACAGGGGAAGGCAAGAATAGTGTGGGAAGAGTAGAAGCTAAACAACTTATGACACATAGACATGAACTAAGGGGGGGAATGTGGGTGGGAGGGGGTGCGCAGGGTGGAGGGGAGTGATGGGGGAGAAATGGGACAACTGTAATAGCATAATCAATAAAATATAATTGAAAAAAGAAGTACAAATAGTGGTTACAGAATAGGTAGGGGGTTAAGAGCAAGTATGGGAAATGGAGAAGCCAGAGAACTTATATTCATGACCTGTGGACATAAACTACGGGAAGGATTGCTGGAAGGAAAGGGGGACAAAGGGGGAAATTGGGACAACTGTAATAGTATAATCAATAAATTATATTTTTAAAAAAAGAAAAAAGATTTTTTCACAATAAATGCAATTTAATCTCCCTTGCATTAGATTTATTTTTATTATATTAAATATTTTTATTGTTGTTCAAGTACAATTGTCTCCATTTTCCCCCCACCTCTCCCCCCCACCCCAGCCATCCCCACCTTTGATCCTATCTGTCTTTGGTGTTGTCCATGTGTCCTTTATAAATATTCCTGAAACCCCACCCCTTCCCCCTCCCTTATCCTCTCCCACCTTCCGTCTGGTTACTGTCAGTTTGTTTTTAATTTCACTGTCTCTAGATATATTTTGTTTGCTTATTTGTTTTGTTGATTAGGTTCTACATATAGGTGAGATCATATGGTATTTGTCTTTCACTGCCTGGCTTATTTCACTTAGCATAATGCTCTCCAGTTCCATCCATGCTGTTGCAAAGGGTAGGAGCTCCTTCTTTATTTCTGGTGTGTGGTATTCCATCGTGCAAACGTACCATAGTTTTTATATCCGTTCATTTACTGATGGGCACTTAGGTTGCTTCCAGCACTTGGCTATTGTATGACGCAGACTCTGGCCGCAGTGTCAGCAGTGTTATGGATGAGATATGAGACAAATTCACATGGACTACTGAGTTCTCTGTTGGAAAAGGGACAGCACAGCTACTATCTCAAGGAGAGAGCGCCTCAGAGTGACCTGCCCACTCTCTCAAGAGGAGAGAGAGCCCACCCTTGCCTTGACAGGTTTTTATTGGGTTTCAGTTTGCAGAGTAATACAGGTAAAGTTCCTTAATCATTGTCAGGCAGTAAGGATAAAACAATAGATAGCATACAAAGAGCTACAAGGGACTATTCTGAGTCAGGGTCTATTAGCTAAAGGGCTACAAAACTTTGGGGAAACAAAGTCATTTCAGGCTTGGATCCTTATCATTTAAATTGAGGGAATTAGCAAAGTAGGTTTCCTAAGATGTTTTGCTTTCTCTCTTAGGCATGATTGCCCCAGGGAACCTGCGCTTTTCAGCACAGGGTGGTACCCACCTCTGGCATTGTTTCAGGCTTAAGTCAGGCAGGGGAAGTGAGGCAGCCAAGAGATTAGGAGACTTCTTTCAGACAGAATGAGGATTTGGGCTATGTCAAAGCTGAGGGGCAAGGGTCCATCACCCCCTTTTGCTGTAGCCCCCCAAGTCCTTCCCTGGGGCTCCCCATGATCCTGCCTGTCTTAGATTACTCCTCCCTTGAGGAATCTTAACCATCATTGGCTAACTGATCAAGCGTTGGGGGCCAGGCAGGGTGAAGTAAAAGGAGCGGAGGCGGCGCCCCTGCCAGGGAGATAAGCTTTGTCTCCTTAGTGGCTCATGGTCTGAAAGTCGCTCACTCAGCCTTAGCCATGGCAGGGGTTACAGCTTCTGAAACCAGGCAGGGTGGTTCCCAATAATTGTAAATTGTGCTGCTGTGAACATTGGGGTGTATAGATTTTTTGAATTGGTATTTCAGGGTCCCCCTTTTTGTGAGAGAACATATGCAGGGCTAACCACTGTGGACATAATAAGCATCCCCATTAATAATATTTGGCTTAGCACAGATAGAAGGCCTCTGATCACAGGAAAGGATCTAGTTCTCAGAAGAAAGATGAATTTTCATGATTTCATGGATGTGTGCTCTGACCTTGCTCTATAATTCAAGTTGCTAAAGACAATATATCAGTTATATCACTATACCTGTTAAAAGTGGTTGCTAGACATGATCTCAGAAGTGAGGAATGTAGTGAAATGCTACCTGTCTAGATGCTACACTTCTGAAAATGACTTTAAGACTGAAGTAGATTCACATCAACTTTATTCCCCATATTTGCCCCACTGTGATTTCATACTGCATGTAAATATAGTCAAATATTGTGCTATTACTTCCAGCTGGTGTTGGTGGTTTACATGCACAGCTGTTGAGTATTCTCCTCATGTGCATGTTTTAGAAAGAAATTTCAACTCATTTATACAATATAATTACAAGAATTTTAATTAATTCATAGGTATGGTGTTATTGTTATAAGCATGTACACACATGGGTTTCACTTTTGTTATAGTACAACCATTATTTTAGTCACTGTCAATTTAATTTTGCTTTCTCATTACAGATATCATCTCTGTGAAAAAAAATAAAAATTGAAATCTAATTAGGAAAATTGTCAGGATACTCTGAGAATATTGATAGCATATTTGTTCACTACACCCTCCTTTTAGCATCATAAGGATAAGAATATGGCTAAATTGATATGATTTCTAATAAGCAAATAGGAAACAAAAGGTTTTTATTTTAAATCTTTTAATTGTATTTACATACACTGTATTGGTAATTTATTGTTTCAAATGAAATCAGATTTAAAAAATATTTATTTGCCTTTTATAAATAGTTAAAAAATCTTACTATTGTTTTGCACTGTGGATTTATTTTAGGCTTGGGGAAAAAAGACAAATTAAGTGATTTGTCTCAATTTACCTGCAATTCAGTAAAATTCATTGACCTTGCATTTTATATTATAAGTAAGTGGCAGGTGTTGAGATACGAGGTTGAACAAGAAAATAACATTTTTTTCCCTGTGGATGCCAAACTTCACTCTTATCTCAGATTCTTAAGTAAATTTGAAATTCCGCATATATCACTAAACCCATTACTACCGCCCTAACCACGTCCACTACCAACTTCTGCCTGCAATGGTAATGCGATAGCCTTCTAAGGCAGCCGTTTTCAGCTGGTTTCATCTCATGGCACACATAAACTAACTACTAAAATTCTGCATCACATAAAAAATATGTTTTTTTGCCAATCTGAGGAAAAAGTGTATGATTTTGATTAATTCACATTTGTCATTTTTTAAACTTTGACAGTTTAAGAGAAAAGAGGTCAGCGCTCCTGACTAAACAGTCAGGCATTGCTTGAAAAATGTTTGCAGCACACCAGTTGAAAATGACTGTTTTTTTTTTTTTAATTTTAGTTGTACAGTTTTCTGTACAGTTTTCTTGTACAGTTTTCTGTCTTTTGCTCCCATTCCAGCCCACCGCCCCAGCCCTCCCCACTCCCCTCCCATTTCCACCCCCGGTAGTTTTGTCCATGTGTCCTTTATACTTGTTGCTCCAAACTCTTCCCCTTTACCCCTGAAATTCCCTCCCCTCTCCCCTCTGGTGACTATCAACCCCTTCTCAATTTCAGTATCTTTGGTTATATTGTGCTTGTTTGTTCTGTTGATTAGGTTCCTGTTAAAGGTGAGATCATATGATATTTGTCCTTCACTGCCTGGCTTATTTCACTTAGCATAATGCTCTCCAGCTCCATCCATGCTGTTGCGAAGCGTAGGAGCTCCTTCTTTCTTTCTGCTGCATAGAATTCCATTGTGTAAATGTACCAAAGTTTCTTGATCCATTTATTTACTGATGGGCACCTAGGTTGCTTCCAACACTTGGCTATTGTAAATTGTGCTGTTATGAACATCGGAGTGCATAGATTCTTTTGGATTGGTGTTTCAGGGTTCTTAGGATATAATCCTAGCAGTGGAATTGCTGGCTCAAAAGGTAGATCCAATTTTAGTTTTCTTAGAAAATTCCATACTGCTTTCCATAGTGGTTGCACCAGTCTGCAATCCCACCAACAGTGCACTAGGGTCCCCTTTTCTCCACAACCTCTCCAACACTTGTTGTTTGTTGCTTTATTTATGATGGCCATTCTGACAGGTGTAAAATGGTATCTCATTGTGGTTTTAATTTGCATCTTTCTGATAGCAAGAGATATTGAGCATCTTTTCATGTGTTTCTGGATCTTCTGTATGTCCTCCTTGGAGAAGTGTCTGTTCAAGTCCTTTGCCCATTTTTTAATTGGGTTGCTTGTCTTCTTAGAGTGGAGTCATGTAAGTTCTTTGTATATTTTGGAGATTAAACCCTTGTCTGAGGTATCATTGGTAAATATATTTTCCCATACAGTTGGTTCTCTTTTTATTTTAATACTGTTTTCTTTAGCCATGCAGAAGCTTTTTATTTTGATGAGATCCCATTTGTTTATTCTTTCCTTTAGGTCCCTTGCTTTAGGGGACATATCAGTAAAAATGTTGCTGCATGAAATGTCTGAAATTTTCCTGCCTATGTTCTCCTCTAGGACTTTAATGGTGTCACGGTTTATATTTAAATCTTTTATCACCTTGAGTTTATTTTTGTGTATGGTGTAAGTTGGTGCTCGAGTTTCATTTTTTTGCATGTAGCTGTCCAGTTCTCCCAACACCACTTGTTGAAGAGACTACTTTTACTCCATTTTATGTTGCTGCCTCCTTTGTCGAATATTAATTGACCATAGAGACTTGGGTTTATTTCTGGACTCTCTGTTCTATTCCATTGGTCCATGTTCCTGTTTTTGTGCCAGTACCAGGCTGTTTTGATTACAGTGGCCTTGTAATACACTCTGGTGTCAGGTATTGTGATCCCTCCTACTTTGCTCTTCTTTCTCAA
>PVKU01005751.1:0-116916 GCA_004027475.1 Anoura caudifer
ATATGTTAAAGGACCATGCCATGGATTAGCAGCTCTTCATGTCCCTGCTCCATGTGTCCCTTCCCCCAACTCACACCTGTGGGGGAAGGGGTAAGGACATCCCATATGTCCCTCTAATATTCCCTGGACACCCTGAGTTCTGGGCCCATTCCAAATCCCTATTTTGGGGGCCCCCCTCCTGGCTGCACCCTGCATCAGTAGAATGTACTTCTTTTTATTTTCTCTTCCTCTTTTTCCCAAGAGTAGTTTTAATGTAAAATTATTCCATGGGTCCAATGGAAAAACATGAATGAAAGGCCAGCAAAGTAAGATGTCAGCCCAACGTGAGGCACGGTTGTGAGGAGAGGGTTCGAGTCTCTGGCTGATGATGCACTAGATGAACCTGAATTTTCCAAAACCGAAGTGACTAATGTGAGGGGTTTTAGGAAATCAGATTGAGAAGTCAGATTTCAACCTTGCATTTATGTCTCGGGCCCAAGGCTACGGGTACGTAAGTGTGTCAGAGGAAACTCATGGGAGCAGATTTGCGTAAAGAAGAACCAAGGCCAGGAATCTTTTCTTCCCCTTTTTCTTTTTCTTCCTCTTCTCTCTTTTCCTCTTCCTCTTTACTTTCACGTGAGATGAATAAGTTCTCTCAACTTTCTAATATTACTCTTTCTTGAACTCCCATATAAAATAACTTGGGTTCCCTACCCAGATAATAAGGGGAAGTTCAATGGCGCGCGCACACACACACACATCTGTCTTTTCTTTTTCTATCAGCCTGGAAACAGTGAATCTTTGTTAAACAGTGACTAATTTTATCTACATCATTTTACAATGTCATGCAAAGATTCGCATGCAAATAGGACTCATCCACATTGGAGCCTACGTCAGAAGTTGTTTCTGCTTTTAACTATGATAATATTCCATCGTATATAAGTTCTGCATTTTGTTTATCCATTCATCTCACTAAAATTTTTTTGAATGGCAATCCTGTTAATACTTCATTGTGGTTTTTGGGCCTAGACAAGTTACCAATGTTCTACTTGAATGTTTCCTAACATTTCCAGATTTTATTTGACAGCTTAGAATTCTTTGAGAGTTTTTTAAATGTATTTTTAAAAATTCTTAGTTATAGCTACTGCTCTCCCAGTACCTAGAACCGGGGCTTTGGTGTAAATTGAAAAAGAACGAGGTCAAAGCCATAAGTTGGTTCATAGTGCCTTATTCAATAAATACAGTAGTGAAAAAGTAGGTTTACAGTTGTATTGTCTTAACAATACAATAATTAATAAATAATACAAGAAGAAACTTTTGCATACTCACAACGGTAAACCTACTTTTGCCCACCACTGTATTCACAGGCTACTCCTGGGTCGAACGTACCACCTTCATTGCTATAGTCACTGCTCTTCCCATGATGGCCAGATGTCCATTTGGTGGAGAAAGTGGATGTAACTGCTGAAATAGTGGGCTTGAAACTGCTTAAGCTCTTTGCCCAATAACCAAGATACATTACTGGAGGGAAGTTGTGCTTCTCACTCATACACAGGGATTGCCACAGATGAAGAAATAGCAGAAGATAGCCACCCACCATCCAACCCTTCTCACCTAACTCCCTGCTTCTGGATACTTGGTTTTGAGACCATGTTGTAAATCAGTTGCATAAGAGGCCCAGGGGAATGGCTTCTCCTAATGTTCTTTCCCTGCACCACGGGAGCTCCCCTGAATCTCACATTGTCGTCATGATATTTTCCATTAGGATCTATCCACGTGGAGGGCAGTACACCACACCATGCAGACTGACGTGGAGGGAATGACTATTTTCCTTTCAGGCACTTTCATTCATTATCACAGTTGTCAAAGCAGAGGAGAAATAAGGCTGCTGCTGAGTTACAGACTCCTCAATGGCACACCCTCACTTCTTCATGTTCCAGAGAACTGATGTAATTCCTCCAAAGATTTCTTGGAAAACAGTGACCTTTTTTTGTGTTTCCCAGTAATAATACTTGGGTCTAGGGCCAAAAAAAGCATAGGTTGGCTCTAATCTTAATTAGCATTATTTAACTATTTTTTTCCTTATTATTTTCTTCTGGGGTTCTCTTCATGTCCATTTCTAATGTCTTTGTCCCAGTAGTGTGCTCCAAGAAGTTTCAGACAATTGAAACTAATCCAAAAATTAATACCATATAAAAGATTTTTACTTTCCCCAAGAAGTGAAGCAAATAGTATGACATATGAAAAAGTGTTATTTTTTTCTCAAATTTTATGTTTCCCACGTAGCAAGGAGCTTCCTTTGTAATTGAGTTCTCTTCTTTCTTCCAGAAAGAAGTGTATTACAAGGGGGCTAGTTCACTGCCTCAGGGGGCTGATGGAAGTCCCATTTCTTTGAGTCATGGTGCACAGCTCAGTGGGAGTCTATTCCACAAGGAGTTTTAGTGGCAATGATCTCACTATTTTAGACCTCATGTCTACGCTTTGTTTATGTGCGGAGGTTGCTTTCCCTGATGAACAAAGACCCATCTGAGATGAAGTTGATCTTGCATTTTCATATGCCCGTCCACTCCCAGTTAGACGTGAATCATACTCTTCACACTTAGGCATGTGGTTCTTGTTAAGTAGTTCAGCCAGTCAGTGATGGTCCTATTCCAGATTGTTACTGGCACTTGTTATCGGTCCTCTATGAGTATGACCAGTAATGAGTGCACTGAAACCCTTAGTCAGCAGTTCAACATTCCCGGAGGAGATTGTACCACTACCTCACGCATATGGATCCTGCTGCAATTCTGTGTTCCAGATAGAGGAGATAGACACTTAGATATTATGATCCAAGAGACGAAAAAGGATGAGCCCTCCTAAAGTAACTTTCTCACTGAAATACCAAGGTAGCACATCAAAATTCACCTTTAGTAGTTGGCTGTGGCGCTTTGGTGTGGCCTAAGCCATTTGTCCTTCACTGAGACACTACAAAGCCTTATTAAAAGTGTTTGTATCTCCCATGAAGTCCTACTATACTCAGGCTTACTTGGAGATTTGGGTTGTTTGGGTTGTTTATAAAATCAAGAGTGCTGCCCTGGCTGGTGTGACTCAGTAGAATGAATGCCGGCCTGTGGACTGAAGGGTTGACGTTTTGTTTCCTGGTCAGGGCACACGTGTGGACCGCGGGCCAGGTCCCAAGTCGGGGGCGTGTGAGAGGCAACCGATGTTTCACACACTGATGTTTCTCTCCCTTTCTCCCTCCTTTCCTCTTTCTCTAAAAATGAATAAAATCTTGGGGAAAATGAGAGTGCTGATAAAAACAGTAAAGTTTTGAAAGCTTCACATTCTAGGCCTGCCCACGGTCATCATTAACCAGCTTTACTTGGAGTGCATGTCAGATGAAATGTGCTGTAATGTGAATCAAACTCTTTTAGAGGGGAACACAGAATCTCACTGTATATGTGCTATTTCCTTTGTGCTTTTAATAAATGTACCTATAAGATGCAAAAAAATTAAAGTTAATTCTTTAGATTAGTGCTCTAGTTCTATAAAATTTCATTTAAACCATGGTACTTAACCGAGGTTCTATTAGACCCCCAGGAATCTTTGAATGGCTGAGGGTGTAAGTGAGATGCTTGAAATGATATGCACAGTTTTGTGTAGATATGGGTATTTCTGGGAAGAGGGCTCCTAGCTCTTAACAGTCTCAAGGATGGATGTCACTCCCTCATTCTGAAGTGATTTAAAATGACTATATTATGCGCGGGCCTGTGAACCAAAAGATCGCGGTTCGATTCCCAGTCAGGGCACATGCCTGGGTTGCAGGCCAGTTCCCAGCAGGGTACACACGAAAGGCAACCACACATTGATATTTCTCTCCCTCTTTCTTTCCCTTCCCCTCTAAAGATAAATAAATAAAATATTAAAAAAATAAAATGACTATATTATGATGTATATAGTTCCCAGCTATGTGATCAATTTTTATTAATTTATTCCTAAATAAATTAGAATACATTTATTCATTAATAATTACAGGGGAGGTGACTGCCTAAGAAAGACACTATATTTGACATTTTAGGAGAGACATAGATTGCTGTACAACTCTTGTTTTGGAAAAGATTATCATCTTCATGGGATGGATTCCACAATAATCCTCCAAAAAAATAACTAACAATGCAAGGCTGTAAATGTGCCTGGTGAGTGTAATGGGCACGGCTGCTGAGGTTATTGGATAACGAGTTTAATTTGATCCTGGAGCTGCATCAGCAAAATCTGCCACTGGTGTTCAGCCAATATGTCCTAGGTGTTCATACTGAACGTTAAATAATGAAATACCTCTATGCCAATTGGTTGTAGTCTTTCCCTACACCCTCTCCAGTGCCACCACTGCCATGACCGTACCTGCATCTCCACCAGGAATTCCTCATACTCACCAATTCCCAGCCCCCAGCAACTCGCTACCTCCTTCCCCACCCACCTTCCTAGGATCCAGTATCTGTAGGATTAATGCCCGGCCCAGAAACAATTCTTTAGAACACTACTCCAGCACTCTGGCTAGAGCCTTCCTGATGATTCATTTTGAACATCACCACTGCATTAAAGTATGATATGTGTTTGCTGGAAGTTCATTTTTACAACTGTATGATGGAAATAATAGAAAGGAGAGGAAAGGAAAATGATGAGAGTGAGAAGAAGCCCAATTTGTTGTTAAGACTTCTGGAGTGAGATAGCTGACTAATCTAGTTGGATACAAAGAAGGGGCGTAATGGATGATAAAATAAAAAAGACAAGTTGTAGTCAACCTATTACGGAAACAGTTGGGGATTGGGAGCATGGTAAGGGTAGGCTTTGCAGTCTGGAGTTTGGGCTGTAGGTAATCTTAGGTGTCATCTGCAAGTGCTTAAGTTGTGGAATGATGTGATGGATGTGGCACTTTTATAAGATTAATCTCACAAGGGTATGTAGGATGAAAAGACAGAGGGAATCATTAGCAGGGTAAATTCCAGGCATTAATTAGCCATCATGAAAAGTCCTGTGAAAGGTGTGGAGAGCAGGACCAATAAAATGCATTGGTCTGGTAAAGATAGCATAAAGTGTGTAAAACAAAGTGGAGTCACTCAGGTCAACCAAGATGGCTACCAGCCATCCGTGACACTTTGGTTCAAGAGGGAAACTACCTAAGTCAGACCAGACACATCTAGCAAGGAGGCACACCTAAGATATCTGCACCTGTGCTCAGAACAGCCATGTCTGCAGAGTGGGACCACCCATATATAGGCTCCTGGGCACATTCCCCACTTGCCATCAAGGATGCCAAGATGCTTATCAAGAGACCCAGAAGGGTGGAGTACACCACCTTCCAGGGTGTAACTGAAGCGGGTTCCAGACCACTGCTGATACAGCCGAGCTCCACACACCAGAGTGCTGCTCCATGCCACGCTGATTTCCTTGGCATTGACCACTGGCGGTTCTGCCCTGCTGGGCTGAGGACTTCATCTGCCCTGCTGCCCACCTGGCTCCAGAGATCCTTCCTTGCAAGATGCTGAAGCTCCCTAGCTCACCAGGCTGTCTCCTGGACCCACAGACTGAGACTCTGGGACCTGGGTTTGTTATTGCCCAGTTCTCTTGTGTGATGTTATTACTGATTATTTCTGAGTGATTAGTATTGTTATTAGGTTAGTATAGATTTGAAATAAATCTGCATTAATAAGAGCTGAGTGAACGTGTGTTAATAAAGTCTGAGTGAAACAGTCACCTGTTTTGACTTCCTCTTATTTCTCTGTTGGTGTCACCTATAGGACTGGTAACTGTACAGGTGGCTTGGTGCTTTTGGTTCTTAAGGCCCAGATCATCTGAGTGGGGACTGAAGGCTGACTTACAGGAAAGACTACGAAATCTGTCCAGAAGGTATCCAGCCATGAAATATAAAAAATGGAGACATTTATTGAAGAAGGTACAAGATACAAGAAACATTGTACATAGGACAAGATGCCTCAGTCCCCTTCAAAGTAGGCACCTTGGGACCTCACACAGTTCTCCCAGTCACCATCAGCTGTCCCATTGTATTTTCCTGAATCTCATTTATGGTCTGAAATCTCTTCCCTTTCAAAGTTGATTTTAGTTTGGGAAAAAGCCAAAAGTCACAGGGTGCCAAATCTGGGCTGTAGGGGGGCTGAGTCACCTGGGTGATTTGATGTCTCACCAAAAGACTCTGCGTAAGACATGATGCGTGAGTGGAAGCATTGTTGTGATGAAGCTGCCAATCACCAGCTAGTTGCTCATAGCTGTGGTCTTCTGAACCATCCCAACAGTTTCTGCAAAGGGATGTTCAAGCTTAACACAAAAAGGGATGCAGATTCTTTGCTGTACTCGCTCAGTCATTTTGAATGTGATGGCCAAACAGTACACATGCTTACTCAATGGCATCCCCACTGACTAGTATGGTGGAGTTGTCATTATTCACGCATGTTCATTCCAGTCCTCTTGATACCAGGTTACATTGATGTCATGCAAACCATTCTCGTTATATTAACAATGGCTGGACTTTTTCAGGACAGACCTTGTGTATCATGAACATACACTTGTGACATAAGGAAACCATCAACTATGAATTTTAATGCAAGAGGGTGGGGAGGAAAAGAGACACTGGCTATGACACATGAATAAAACTGGGTAGAATGCTTGGAATGGAGTCTTAAGAAACCTGGACCATCTGGTCACATTGTCCCTAGGAAGGAAGCAGAACATGTTAATGACCACAGAAACGAATTCTATGGAGAAGAGGAAAAATTGCAGTATTGCTTGGGATATCTTCAGGGTAGTACAATAGAGACTAGATCAAAAAAATGCCACTAAAATATGACCTGTCCCTTTTACATAAAGTTCATAAGATAATGTGATAAAAATAGTTGATAGAATATGAATGAATCTCAGACTTATTATTTGACAGGCTTATTCTTACTTATTTTATCCAATACTAGACTAGCAACTACACAAGTCTTGGCAGCCTGGAAACCCTCCCTAACACGCACTGCACAATTCCAAGGAACACCAGAAGGCATTGTACAGTGTACATCCAGTGTGGTTATAAGCAATTGTATGGCAACTCCCATGAGATTTTAAACTTATATTTAAATTATCTAGTTATTTTCTCCTATCTTAAATCACCTCTGAAAATCAACTCTTGTAATAGAAGCTTAAAACCAGAAGACAATATTCACATTAGTAATACTATTTTACTTTGCATTTATTGTTCAAAAAGCATTTTTATGTACATTAGCTCATGTAATCCTCACAAAATACATTATCGTTATTAAGTAAACATTATTATCTTCATTTTACATTTGAGGAGATTGAGCTTCAGATCGTTAAAGGGAGGTACGATCAGAACTCACATTTTTTTGTGCACCTATTATGTTCCAGCATCATTACATATTCCCAAGTTCACATTCCTAGTGAGGGTCAGAGCAGACTTAGCCCAGATGTCCTGTCATTTGAAGATGTTGCAGTTTCCAAAACAACCAACCTACCAGCCATTGTTCACCCACTTGAGGAAACGTTGCTTTGAGTATTGGTATCAAGATTAGAGTTTTTATTCTTCAAGGGGTTGAAAAACAGCTGAGGTCATCCTCCCAAAAGGCAATAATGTGCCCAGTCCAATTCATAAAGTCACCAAGTAATAAGATCTGAAGGACACTTTTTTGTTTTATTTTTATTGGGGATGAAGCCTGTTTTTATTTATAATTTCTTTTGAGGAGTTTTAGCACTGAGAGGGATAAATTACCTTTGGCTTTATGTATCCAATATCATCAAACTGCCCCATGCAGATATTATGTTTATTAAAATGAGCACTGTGTGTGAGATCATTCTATCTGGTTACATTGTACACCAGGGCAAACTATTTAAAATAAACTGAAATGAGCAATTAATGAAAGAAAAAAATATTCTTTTCAAGGTTCCCAGACATACTAGTCTTGTTTTTTTTTTTTTTTTTCTGGTGTCTCCTTACTTCCTCTTTCTACTTTTTTACATGGTTTTGACCTATTCAGACTCATGGTTTATTCCTTCCTTTCCATTTCAGAGTTGCTGTAATGGTAGCCTAGCTGCAGACAAGGGACAATTGTTCTCTGTTGGAGATGGCGTGGAGGACAGGAACAGCTGTTGCTCTTTCTACCGTGTCACCTGGACAGGCCTTGCCTTCCATCTGGGAACACACCCACCAGAGTAGCCATCAGGAAGAGGGCCCCGTGCTCCCTGACTGATCCAGGATAAAGTGTCATGCAGTACACAGTACCCGTCCATTGGAATGACCATTTCTGGTCACTCTCTGCTCTTTTAGTGAACTGGTCAGTCTATGGCCTTTCTACCTCAAGTATAGTCAAGGACCAGCCCCATCACCATCACTTAGCTATGTTTGAAATGTAGAACCTCCACCATAGGCCTGTGGCATCGGGATCTGCATGTTTAGGAGATCACTGTCTGATTCTTGGGACATTATCGTCTGACAAGTACTGGGCTACAGGCTGTCCTTTCTCCACAAACACATTTTCTCTCTTTTGTAACCGTGGCACATGGTGAGAGGGAAAACAGTAGAAATCATATACTATACTGAGATATATCTTAGTAGAAATTATGTCCTTACGTAGAGCTAGGTTCTCTAAGACCAATTAGAAAACAAACAATTTTGAAAAACAAGTTGAGCTTTTTTGCCTGATATGGTTTTACTATCCTGAGATCAGTGAACTTCCTTGTTGCAATGATTTTGACACCACTTGCAGAGTATTGTTCAAACCAGGGAAATAATCAGAAATAACTTATTCAATCACCAACCCAAATCTTTCTTCTTGGTAATTTCTGGAACTCCTCATACAGCCTTTAAGTAAAGATAAATTACAAATTTTCAAATCAAAAACCAAAGATAATCAAGCAAATATGTTTCTTCTAGGGCTGGCCAAGAAGTGTTTTTTCTTCTTCTGTACAATGGCTATAATAGTGCTTAGTTGTCTTAAACTTCATTTGAAATAATTTTGTCAGATTGTATTGTGACAGCTGTCATATCAACATGCCTTAAAAACACTTATCAAAATTGGTGAATTTTTGTATAGCCATTTGAGGATGGAAGAAAATAAGCAACATTTTCAACATATGCTCATTTCCAGAAATGGTAAAAATGCAACTGAAATGCAAAAAAAGATTTGTGCAGTGTACAGAGAAGGTGCTGTGACTGATTAATTGTGTCAAAAAATTTTTGTGAAGCTTCTTGCTGGAGACTTCTCCCTGGATGAGGCTTCACAGTCCAGTGGACCAGTTGAAGTTGAGAGCAATCAAATCGAGACATTGAGAACAATCAATGTTATGCCACCCCGGAGATAGCCACATACTCCAAGTATCCAAATCAATAAAGTTATTGGTGAACATGAAAAATGAGTCTTTTATTTTATGGAAAAACTAAACAGACTTTTTGGCCAACCCAATAATATTTCTCTAGTTGTTTTCAGTATATTTATGCACGTTCTCTTAACAGCTGAACTCCCTGGAAGTTACATTGATTTATTTGGGTGCTTTGTCTGATTCTTTCTTATCTGGAATTTTGATGATAACACAATCAGAATTTAATATTTTGACTTTCCCAACATCTCAAGGCCACATTCTCTTTAAGCATTCCAAGAAAAGAATTTCAAGGTTCTTTGAGGTTTTTCTGTCTTGTGACTTTAAGTTCAAGCCAAACAATTGTGTTTCTCCTATGACCACTTAATCTAAGAGAGCTCTACCAGAAACAGTGTTCAGTCCACTTCTGTTTCAACTCACCTTCTCTAACTTTAAGAGTCAACGCAATCTTCACCTCTTCGGTGGAGGAATCTTTCCCTAATTTCCTGAGAGAGAGAGGGCACTATTTTTTCTTTCGTATTTTGTTACTACTGGTATCCCACCTCAAAACAGCATATGTTGTACCAGAACCCAACATAGATGTGTTTGTGCGTGTGTGAATTTATAGGGAGCTCACTGCCATCTGGTGGGGGAGAGAAATGGGTAACATATATTTATTTCATATGATGGCATTGTAGATTTACATTAGATGTCCATGGCATTTCATGTGCAACATAATATTTATTGAGCATGTGATAGGCATTCCTTAACTAATAACTTTTATATTAGGAAACAGGACAATATAGTGTATGGTAGGAAAAAGTTTCCCTCTATCTTCTTAGGGTCCTGGCTGGGTCTGAAATTAGATTAAAAGTTAAACTGACAAAGACAGATTAACAGGTGAAAAGTGTACAAATTTATTTAAGTTTTATGTGATGTAGCAGCCTTCCTAAGGAAATGAAGAGCCAAAAAAACAGTTAGACCTATTTCATGCTAGGTTTGATGAAGAGTGGACAGTTGTGGAGAAATATATGTTAAGGAGTATGAGGTGAGCATCGTAAAGTGAAGAAAAGTTAGCAAGGTCTGTTGGAATTTTTCTCAGTGCCCATTTGTCTTTGGAGGTGAGACTGCTACTTTCCTTTGGGTACAGGGAGAGCACCTCACACAGGAGGGTTTTATGTCCAGTTTCATAGGAGAAGGGTAGTGGTGGGGGAAAGGTCAGAATGATATTCTTCTACTGTTTCTCAAACTCTTTCAACTTAAAATATTCAAGATGCTAAGGTACAACATTTTGGGGTAATATGTCCCGAACCCCATCATTAGTTTACTCAAATGCCCCACTAGAAACTCTTCAATATTTAATAGCTGTTCCATAAAAAAACGATTTAATGGTCAAATTAATTTGAATAAAGTTAATCTTTATAATGTGTTCTAATTTTTTCCTGCAATATTTCTCAAAACTCTTAATGTGCTGATGTGCACTTGTGAACCTCTAAACGTGAGTCCAGCGTGCAGCCTTTCCTGATCGTGTTGGCCATGCTCCTTCTTCTCTACGCACCACCTCGCACAGTCTGAAGACGCTGATTTCATGGTTGAGAGTAAAGTCCGATATCAATGTCATCACATGTTAATTGCCTGACTTGGGGTCATCTCTTTTAAACCTCAGTGTCCTCTTATGCCAAATGTGGATAAACTTGTATCTCATATAGTGGTTGGCAAAATAAAAGGTTTATATAATTCCCAGGAGTTCTCAGTAGATGCAAGCAACTACAACTGTTAATGATAGTATGTCCCAGAGCTGACTATTCATCTTCAGAGTCCCAGTGTTTTGCAAAGTACTGGATTTGAAACTGAGTTGCCTGTAAGCTGTTACACATGGCTCAGCTTTAGCATGTAGGTGGCCAATGGCTTCCCTGCTACCTGTATCCTTTGTCCTTTAACAGGATGCCAGTCAGGACTAGATCAGTCCTGTTCTGGCTGTGGTCCTGCTGTTTTAATCCTCTTATAAAAACAAAAATAAAACAAAAGAAGAAATGAGATTGAACTAGATAAACTCTAGAGTTCATGCTCTCTGAAATTCTAAGGTAGAAAGAGAGTAATTCTCAACACGTATTTCTTGTATTTCCTAACTGGGCTGATAACCACAAAAGTCCTCACACATCAGTTAATTTTTTTTCACTCAGAAAAACCACTTTAATTCCTATCAATTTTTTTGATATGAAGGAATTTGACTTTTGTTAATCTGTTACTTTAGACCACTGTATTGGTTATTATATATGATTACATAGCATTATAAACTTGAAGTTATGCCTGGAAATCATTTTGATGCTTCCCCCCACCCCACCTATTTATGAGCAAGGGCAGCTGTGGGGTGGTTCTGTGTGTAGGATTAAGAAACACTGAAGTTCTTGAAATAAGCCAGATGTTTTTATTTTCAAAGGAAAAGATCACACCTAGAGAAGTGTTTATTTACAAGTCTCACAACCAAACAAAAGATTGTTTCAGGGGATAGAGGTCACAGAAACCATCCAAACGCCACCCCTTTCCCAACTCCTGTGCCCCAAGGACATTGAAAAACACGCTGAAAAGATGAAAGATGATGTGCTGGTTGTAAAAATTTGCAGATTAAGGTTATAATGACCAATAAATTACAATAATTACAATAAAAGTTACAATCTGAAGAGAGACTCCTGCTTTGACTTGACTTGGCGTGTCAATCGACCACTCCAACAATACGTCCAGGAATACACACGCACAAAAGAGTGTTTTTAGAAACGTGTTCTTTAATTAGTGTTTGTGGAAACTTCAGGAACACTTTTGTGAGAGATTTCTTGAAAATAAAAACAAAACAACAACCTTTCTAAAACCGAAAGTGAAAACTGTTATAACTTGTTAGTGATTAATCATTAGAGACAGTAAATTCGGTATTCTGGATAGTTTTAGAGAAAATAACCATTTGAGCAGACTTTTCCTTTTTTTTAAGGAGCCACACCGTTAATCTGAGCGACACGCAGTGGGGATAAGGCAGCTACAGCCTTCGGGGTCCGGGCCCTCCCGCCCGGTCCCGAGGGGTTCCCGGGACTCCGGTGCCGGCTCCTTCCGCGCCCGCGCGGCGCCGCGGGGAGTTTCCAGGAAGGCGGGGCGCTTTGGCTCTGGAGCGCGGCGCTTGGCGGGCGGAGGAGGTGAGTGGGGGGCGCCGAGGCAGGTGAGTGGGGCGCTCCGAACCCCCTCTGCCATCCCTGCGCCTAGTGGTCCCGGCCTAGAGGCCCTGATCGTGGAGGAAGGCGGGTGCCGCGGGGCCGGGAACGGCGTGCGCGAGGAGCGACGGACCGAGAGCGCCCAAGCGGCGGCTCTGCGGCCCCCCTGCACTCCAGCTCCCCTGAGCTGCCTGCTTCCCGGGTCGCTGCGGCGACGTGTCATCGAGGGGGCGCGCCTGCCTCCGGGCCCACTTTACTTTTTCTTTACCTACCTGGTTTCTGACCCCGTCTCCTTAGTTTGTTTTGCTTCTTTCCGGAAATTGAAACTTAAAATGGTTTGTGTTTCCCCACTGTTCGTGCGGTGTTTCTCCAGATAGTTCTTAGAAAAACCTGACACCTTAATGAGATTTACTCTGGCAGGCTCAGGGTTTGGCAGTCATGCCTCACTTTTCAGAATATGCAGGGATGTTCTTGAAAGAGATATCTGAAGGAGAATATGATGTTTCCCTGTCTGCAAAACACACATAAGTTTTTAAAATTGTATTTTACTTCTATTAGCATTTATCCTCCTTATACCCTTTTCCACCACATACATAAGTTTATAAAAAGCTCTTTATTGTGTACCACCATTTCACCAACCACCACTTTCTTCCCTTCCAGCCCTTGTTCTTCCTTTTTGCTACCAGGCACGCATATGGGAAGATTTGACTCTCTCAGACCGGCACTCCAATGATAAAGAGTATAGTAGGGGAATAGGGAGTAGGTGGGTGGAGGCGATGTGTATTGCTTTTTCATTTGCCTGTGTAACAAATCACCACGGACTTCATAGCTTAAAAACCACATATTTATGATCTTAGGTTAGAAGCCCAACCTGACCTCACTGGGCTAAAATCAGTGTGTCTGCAGGGCTGCCTTCCTTTCTGTAGGCTACTGGGATAAATCTGTTCTTTTGCCTTTTTCTGCTTCTTTAGACTCCCCACCTTCCTTGGCTCAGTGGTGCCCTTTTCCATCTTCAGAGCCAACCTTACCTCTCTCTGACTGTTCTGCTGTCGTCACATCTCACCCTGACTTTGCTCTTCTGCCTTTCTCTTTCACTTTAAAGAACTGTGGTGATTACATTGGGCCCCACTGATAATCCAGGATGATACCCCTATTTTAAAGACAATTGATTAGCAACCTTAGTGCCGTCTACAACCTTAATTCTCGTTAGCAATAACGAACGTAACATGTTCACAGATTCTAGGGATTAGGATGTGGGCATCTTTAAGGGAGCCATCCCTCTGATTGCATAAAAGGAAGGCTGTACTGTACATCTACTCATGCAAAGAGGGAGTGTATCCAGATATCAAATATGTCGTAAGAAGTTCTGGGGATAAAATGTAGTGGACCATTTATATGAGTTAAATATATTGAGAGCCTTTATTACAAGCTTTTAAGGATATTGACTTTAAAAAGCATTTAAATATTGTTACAGTTTCTGCTTTCTGCAAATGTCATAAGAGGATTTCATATGCCTGGGATTCCTGGGCAGAACAAATACTTGAATCAGGAACCTGCATAATTCTATAAATT
Organism: Anoura caudifer; assembly: GCA_004027475.1. Lineage (NCBI taxonomy): Eukaryota > Metazoa > Chordata > Mammalia > Chiroptera > Phyllostomidae > Anoura > Anoura caudifer. The sequence continues at coordinate 14,097 of PVKU01005751.1, forward strand.
GTGAGTGTTTTCAGTGGGTAAACTTGTATTTTGCCCTGGGTGGGTGCAAGGAGGAGTGGACATGGTCCCTAGCCTCAAGGTTGTGACCATCTGTCTGGTCATGTAAACTGACGCAGGTACACAAACAAAGCTCCCCAAAAGAGGTGAAAGAGGGAGACATACCATTCTTTGGGAGAATCAGAAAAGGCCTCAAGAACTTGTGGGGAAATTTGGGATAGATCTTGAAGAACAATTTGAACCCATCTCAAACTTACAGACAAGTAGCAAGTACAATTTTTTTTTTCTGAATTATTTGAGAATTTTTCCAACTTCATTACTCATTGCCTTGGAATTCTTGAATATGTATTTCCTACAAAAAAAAGTATTCTCTATATAACCACAATATAGGGATCACAATTGGGGAATTAATGTTGAACATTACTGCCACCTAATTCTTGGATCCAATTCACATGTAGCCAGTTGTCACATTAATATACTGAATAACAAAGAGACCCAGTTCAGAATAATATATTGCATTTAATTGTGATGTCTCTTTAGTTTCCTTCTGTCTGGCACAATTTCTTAGTCTTTCCTTGGCTTTTATGAACTTGAAACTTTTGAAATTTATGTAATGATTCTTCATACTTGTATTCGGGTCATGTGTCTTTGGCAGCAATATCATAGAAGTCCTGCTGTCTTCGCAGTGCGCCCTATCGGATGGCACACGGTCTGATTTACCTCATTGTTGGCTTTGATTATTTCATTGTGGTGGCGTCCGCCTGGCTTCTCCACTGTAAAGTCTTTTCCCCTTTGAAATTAATAAGTATTTTGTGGGGAAGTATTTTGAAACTCAGGAAATGATCCTCCCCCCCAAAAAAAATTTAATTTATTTACTTACATGAATATGGACTCATAGGGTTCTTTTTTTTTTTTTTTAAACTGTGCTCTGGATTTAATTGTTACTGTCATTATTTACTTTTATGCTTAACTTACACATCGGGCCAGTGAGAACTTCCTTGGTCCTCATCATTCGCTGAGCACTCCCTTGCTTTCTGACACCATACATTGCTCTCGTTTACTTTTCCTGTCTCCGTCCTAGAAATGGCTAGAAGACCAAAAGAGTGGTCTTTTAGAATGGAACTTGATGTTATAGTTGAGCTGTTAACTGCAGGGGAATGATACCTATCATTTTCTATTACTGTGTTGAAAAGCAAAGGATTTTTAGAACACTTTTATATATTTATAGGTGTAAAGTTGTTCAAAATACAGACTTTGTTCAGAATAAGCCATGTAATGATAAAGACTTGTATGACAGTGTAAAAGGTATAACAAAGAACAGATGTGTATTCTGTAGAAGTGTCAAAGTTATTTCTTTTTTATTGAGTTTGTGTGTGTATACTGTTTATAATATATTAAAAATTTCTTATATTAGGGAATCATGGCAACTAATGAAAACAATGAAAAACAGGCTTGGCTAGATGAAGAATTTATGGAAGATAAACAAACTAAGGTAAAAAGGAAAAATTACTGGGTATTCTTAAAAATTAATTTATATACATTGGTTTTGCAGTGAAGCATGTTTCATATGTCTTTATTCAACATTACCTTGACTTTGGGAGTGTATTAGGGTTTTCAAAATATTTTTACTTTCGTTATTCAAACCTTACAAGGAAAAAATCATGTTTCTATTTTGTCTTTCACAGATCTTACGACGTTACTGCTTTTACACTCCCTCCCTTCTTTCTCTGGTTTGCACCTAGATGTTAGGAGCTTAGTTAACAGTGATCTGATCAGACCCGAGGGAAGGGCGGGTAGCTTGACCCATTTACCCTAGGCCCTTGTGCCTGGCGTGTGAAGGCAGCAAAAGAAAAAATAACAGCAAATTTAAGAAATTGCTCCAGAGTAACATATGTGCAATTTAAAAATCAGACCTTAGTCAGAGATACCAAGGAAAGGAGTTGATAGAGCACTGGACTTAGACTCAGAAGACCTAGGTCTCAATCCTTGCCCTGTGGTGAGAATTTCTGAGTGAATGTTTCTATGTGAAAGTCAGTTTCCTTGTTTGTAAAATGGGGATAATAATATTTGGGAGTTGTAGGACATGATGTAAAACATTCAACAAATTTATGAGTCACGTTATTATATATTTTTTGGAACTGTCTAATTTCTTTGCCTTGTTCAGGGTGAGAGAAGTTTAGCTCCTTTAATTCCTTTAGAAAAATGAGGTCAGAGGCTGTTTAAATTTTTGATGCTATTTGATGTATGTATATATTTTTAGAAATCACTTGATGACATGCTAAAGGAAAATATCAACTTAAAGGTGGAGATCCAGAAGCTTAAAGAGGAGTTAGAGGAGACCACCGGGAACTCTCAGGTACCCTTTACTTATTTTATGTACCACATTTTTAATGACATCGTTTTTCAGAAAAAGTGATTTTATTACATAAAATTAACTTTTAAAAACATTATGGTCATGCACAGCACCACTGTTTGTAATAGTCCCAAAGTGAAAACAATCCAGTGTCCCTCCATAGTTGAGTGAATTAATAATTTGGGATGTACTCACACAATGAATACTACCCAGTAATGAGAATGAACAGATTACAACTACATGTAACAACATGGATGAATTTCATGACCACAAAAAAGATAAAAGAGGGCACACCATATGCTTCCATTTAAAAACAGTGCAAAAACAGGGTGTTAGAAGTTAGCGTGGTAGGAACTAGAAGGGAACCCAAGAGGCCTGGGGAGTGTTGGTTGTGTTTTGTTTTTGATCTGGGTGCTGGTCACACGTGTGCGAGCACTTTGTAAAATTTCATCTTGCTGTACACTTATGACAATGCACTTTTTATATTTATATATACATTAATAAGATTTTCAAAAACAAAACAATGATGATCATTATCAATCACTTTTGGACCAAATTCTTGGTTTTGGTTTCTTTTTTGTTCTCATTCAATGTGCTACAGTAATGTAAATGACTTGCACAGTTTAAAAAAAAATGGATGTCTATCTTCACCATTAGTCTCTCCTAAATTTTCCTGTATTTGAAATTGACATAAATTTCACCCTTTTCCCCTCATAACAACTCATAATTGTTTCTTTACATGATTTAAATGGTTAAAGCATTGCCACTCTCTGTTTCTGAAATGGGGGTTAGGATACTGAGTATCAGGAAGTAAGGTTTCCCCTGTCTATGGGACTTAGAGAAGATTGTTAAGCCAGAATCGTTATGGGACCGGAGCCAGAACCATTTACTCTTAGACCTCAAAGGGCCTTGAGAAAGCAGCCAGCTCAGCGGATCCACGTTACGGAGGACTGAAGCTGTGGTCCGGAGGGCGTGAGTGAATTGCTTTCTGCCACACTGCAGTCGGGACTGGAATCAGGCACTCTCATTCTCACTCCAAAACCTCTTGACTTTTCTAGGTACAGGCATACAGCAGAGATACCGTGGGTTCAGGTTCAGAGCACCGCGGTAAAGCAAATATTGCAATATACGTGAGCCACGTGAATTTTTTGGTTTCCCAGCACATGTAAAAGTAATGTTTATATTATACCGTAGTCTGTTACTAAGAGTGCAGTAGCATTATGTCCAAAAAACAATCTAAAATGCCTTAATTAAAAATACTTTATTGCTGAAAAAGGCTAACCATTATCTGAATCATCGGTGGATCATAATCTTTTTGCTGGTGGAGGGTCTTAACTTCAGTTTGTAAAATATGCAATATCTGCAAAGTGCAATAAAGTGAAGCACAATAAAATGAGGTCTATCTGTGTACTAGATATCTCCATATCATTGAGAAAGACTTTGCCTTTTCTCAGACATTACAGATTGGTTGGAAATTGGAATTATGGTAATCGGAAATTCTACTAAGTCACATGTAGACATACAATGAATATGAGATTAGATCAAATGACTCAGTGAATATTACTGATTTCTTCATGATAACACCTTTTATTCCAGCATGTAAATAACCTTTGGAAATAGACATCAGACTCACTTGTGCATTTTTGTGTAGTTGCATAGGTCTGTTGATTCCAATGATTTTAGGCAGCTAAGTATAACCACTTAACTTTATCCTCTAGATTGTAAACCTTGTTGATGGTGTCCCTTCACATTTTTATAAACCCAGGTTGTGGTAATGGTTGAAAAGTTGATGGGCACGTGTTAGGGAAGGGAGGAATTCCATTTGAACAACTTTAAATTAATATAATTCAGGAGTCTTTCTTTCTGGATGAAAGTTTTGGGGGTTGCTGTCAGATTAACTGTAGGGTACTCCCCACTCCATTTCGTATCTCTGTGCAGTAAGAGTAAACGTTCTAATGACTCCCGTGTGAGCAAGCCTGTTATTGGCACAGTCGTTTAAAAGGTGCTTAACTATAGGAACGATGTAGTCTTTAGAATCAAACATCATACTATATTGACTAGTTTAAATATTGATCAGAAAAAGTGAGAGGTTATGTACTTACAATTTCATCTGTGCAATAAGATTAAAGGGTCAGTACCTGATTACTACTGAGTGCTTGCCTGGGCAGAAGCAATGACTAAAGTTATTGAATAAGACCACACTCAGGGTTCTGTGGGGTTCTGCAATTAGTGGAGAATGAATTACGGGATGATCAGATCACATTATCACTGGAAGGACTTCAGTTTTTTCTTGATTTTAATCAAACATTTCTGTTGGAATTAGATTAAAGAGAACATTCCGGAAACAAAGGTGAAATTCACATCTTTAGAGAATCCTGAGAATGAGAGCCAGTTTTTAAATATCTCCTGTTCATTTCAAGTGAGCTCACCGGTTCCTTACGAGCTACAAAAGGGAGAAGCACTTATCACCTTTGAAGAAGAGGAAGGTATGACATGTTCAATAATATGACCAAGTTACCTTTGGGAAGCACATGCACTTACAAAGAGCTTTCATAGATCTTTGGCTACTGTTTTACAATTTTACACATACTATTTCAGCTCATCCTTATAGTGAAATTCTGAGGCAGGTATGATTATCCCCATTTTAGAGATGAGAAAACTGACTCTGAGACGTTAAGTGATTTGAATATGCTCACTCATTCAGAATAGAGTGACCCTGAGCCTCAAGCCCAAGGGCTGTGATGTGCAGTCCCAGCGTCTTTCTATTCTACCTGCTACCTCCAAATGATCGTACTAGAAATAATGTGTTAAGGACGCAGAGCTCTGCACATTTCTCACAGATATTATCTCATTTTATACTCTCATGAATGAGTCTATGAAAGCAATAATATTGGAGTTACTATTTGCATTTTCTAGCCAAGGAAACAGATTCTCAGATGTTTAAGGGAGTTACCAAAGGGCACATGACCAATGAATGGACAGGGCCCAGGAGTCAGAGATGTGGGATGGGACCCGATGTTGGCTAAGTGTGCCATGCTGGGGGCACCTTAATGAGGAGAATCTGGCTTTGAGTGCTATCTTTGCCCCTTTCTAGAATTGTGATTTGGGTTGGGCTCTCTATAAATCTCAAATTTTTATGACAGGCTTTGAGGTCATACGTACCTCATGGGGTTGCTTTGAGTATTACATGAAAAATGCTGATAACATACTTAGCACAATGTCTGACATAAAATAAACAGTACATGTTAGCTGTCATTATTGCCATGTTAGGACTTTTCCAAGTAAGGAAACTGAAGATTAAAGAAGTTGAGGAACTTGCTCAAGGACCATACAGCTAACAAATTTCAGAGCTGAGGTCCAAACCTGACTTACTTTCTCCAGAACCAACATTCCTCTGAGCAGGCCACCATATGTCAAGCTATGGGTCTCCACAGGCCCTTCAAGTGCTCAAATGCTGAGAATCTATTATTGTAACTCATGTCTTCTGATTTCTGGTCCATCACAATAGCCTGAAAATAAGTGTTAGAAAGAAAGGGATTCTTTCTTTCTCAAGAAGTACAACCTTATATAAAATGATTAAGTCATGAAGGTGTAATGACACCACAGCTTGACAATTATGGTCAGTAATATTTTATTGCATATTTCAAAGTTGTCAAGAGAGTCAATATTAAAAGTTCTCAGCAGAAAAAAAAATTTTGTAACTTTTTATGGTGGTGATGGTAAGTAGATTTAGGGTGATTAATCCACAGTATGTACAAATAGCGAATTATGATGTTGTACACCTGAAACTAATATAATGTCATATGTCAGTTTTACCTCAATTGAAAAAAAAAGCAATGGCCTTCTAGCATGTCTGTATATACCCTTACACTGTTCGTTCACTCTGGTCCATCCCTACAGCTGAGGGCAGAGGGGGAGACCAAGAGCTGTGCTGGCTGTTGGCCGTTGTTATTGGGATTAACCAGAAAGTCTGAAGTGAGGATTTGAGACGCAGGGATTCTGCACAGGAATTTCCTGGGAATACTGAGAATAGGATGCTCTTCAGAAACATTGCTTCCACTGTGGGTGTGGCTCTGAGGTCCTGCTCTCCTGGGACAACTTTGGGTTTATACAATTAATAGGATTTGGCTTTTGTTGGTTAGTGTCACAGAAGTTGAAACACAAGTGATTGCTCTCAGCTGAGTCAGATCACCAGATGTTGGAGGTCTGGGTGTGGGGAGTGGAAGGGAAAGAATATCATCTAAGTATTATTTCACTGGTATTTTCTGTTATTGTTGCCTGTTGTCATTAACAAAAAAAGTCATAATTCAAGATATAAAATCATATGGTACAATGATTGTGAATTCCCACATGACAACGCCCTGTCTTCTAACCCAGTTTCTCTCTTCCCCCAGCTGTGGTATGCTAGCTGATTGTCATAAACACATGTGAGGTTTCTAAGACCAAGAGTGGGTATATCTTGTCTTCATGACAAATTAGAGCAGGCATCTCCAAATATTGACAACTGAAGTGTTATAACCTCTCATGTCACACAATTAAAAGTAAACACCCACACGTCCTTTAAACAGACATACAGTTTCTGTGTACGGATCTCATGATTTCGGGTGTAATCACGAAGCCTGTCCTATTTGTATGGATAAATTCAACGTGGTAGTTTTGTGATTGGTATAGCAAGGCTACCAACTTTTTAATGAATGATTTCAAAAACATTTTAGCGAAAGTTGAATTCCTAATTAAGTATGGCAAAAAATAGAGATTAACTTTTTGATATAGAAGCCTATGTGGTCTTTAATATATAGTCTCGGGAAAGACAGAGGTAAAAGAAATGTTTATTTCCGTGTTGCTTGTAACATACTAAAAAGGAGTGGCAAATGATGAGTAAGGTTGATTGTCAGAACGACACTGATTGACGAAGGTTTTCCCAGCTCCCTCGACGTGGAAGAAGTTTCTGGCTGTGCTTTGCTGTCCTAAGGCAATTCTCCGGTACTTCTGTCAACAGTGGAAAGGGAGGGCGTGTGACTGTACTGACATGATATGTGATTTTCTGAAGGATTTATCAGGCTTATCTCTTAAGAGATGAATCCAGAACTGGATGAGAATTTCTACATTGTAATCTTTGCTGACGTATTTTGACATTAATATATCCTGCTTGTGTGGCAAGACCATGGTCACTTGGAAATGCTAAGAAAAGTTTAAAAATTAGATCCTTTAAAATGAAAGAAAATTGAAAATGTTTAGGATAATTTGTTCTTAAGCTGGAAGGGTAAGAATATATTGAAATGTTGGAAATAAATACTTGCCAAATTATTTTTCAGTTGCTCAAAATGTGATCAGAATGAGGAAACACCAAGTGCACATAAAGGACATAGCTCTGGAGGTCATGGCCAAGCCAGTTCCCTTAAAATCAGGAGTCAGATTCCAGGTAACATGGTGATTAAAGCTTCTCAGAAATCTGTTTAACATGGATGCTGTTCTGATCCATATCTCTGAATATGAAATGATTTCCCAGGTCCATGTAGAAGTGTCTAAAGTGAAGATCACAGTTACTGAAATTCCTGATGAATTGCCTGAAAACCTGATGAGAGACAAGCTAGAACTGAGCTTTTGTAAGTCCCGAAACGGAGGCGGAGAAGTGGAGTGCGTGGAGTACGACGAGCAGGCCAGAAGTGCTGTCATCACATTTGTGGAAAGTGGAGGTATTCCCAATTTTAGAATGTTAATAAGAAATACTCTACCATTTAAATTATGTTCTGCCATTTCTAAAAATATTCCTTTTCTACAGAATTTATTACACTGCATACTAGGGGATTTTTAAAAGCATTATAAAACAGTTGAGTCCTGAGAACGGTTTTCATGAATGCTGAGAATGGTAGTATTACAAGTAACGAGTACATACATGTTAGTGTGTTTTCCTCATGTGCTAGGCATGGAGCCAGGTGTTCCATACATTTGTCTCCTCTAATCTGCGACAAGCTCTGGAGGTAGGTGTTATACTCATTTTATTGATGAGGAATCAGACCTCGGGAGGTGAGTAACTAACCCAAGATCACACAGTCAGTGGTGGCAGACAAATTTACATTTATATATTTATATTCATTAAATAAACATGCATATTAAACTGTCTATTTTATCCCACCTGTTAGGACTGTCAGGGGTCTCTTAGGCAGAGAAAATTGATAACAGGGAAGTCAGGTCCATTTTTAAGGTAGAAATGGACTTTTACCAAAGCATCTTAGGGAGGCTTACATTCTTATGATAAAAAGTGGAAGATTCTACAATTGCTTCTGTTTTTTTTTCAAATGATTCTCAATGTAAAATCTCCTGTTGTAGTTCTTAGGGCTTCTCTGGGGTTTGCAACTGTACAGTTAGAAAACATTGACTGATTATGTTTTTTTTTAATAACAAAATGATCCATGCTTTCTAGGAAAATTGGAATAACAGAGAAGAGCAACTAATTCGGTAAAAATTGAGACATTTCCTTTCCCTTCTCCTACTATGTAGTTAGTTATGGTAAGATCTTTCTGGAATTGCTGGATCATAAGGTAATTCTATGTTTAATGTTCTGAGAAACTGCCATACTGCTCTCCACTGTGGCTGCACCGTGTTACATTCCCACCAGCAGCGTCCTGGGGTTTCAGCTTCTCCGCACCCTTGCCAGCAGGGTCTGCACTCTTAACCACTGTACGTACTGCTGATCCAAGGCGGGCTGGGGAGAGGAGAGAAAAACAAATGATTGGATATTCTTCAGAACTGTTTCTGTTAAATTTTATGCTATCTTGACACATAACCCTTTTCCCCTGTAGGAGAAAAATGCTGCTAAACATAAAGCTGATTATTCTTTGTTTTGGAGAAGACTGATGAATTTTTATTATTTGCCTTCACTTTTTCTGGACAACATTCAACACTTTCCCCATCCCTTTGGTTAACATCATTATATCAGTTTACTAAGTATCTTGTATTAGTTATAGGATAATGAACACCTACATAAACACACATACTATAGCAATATAGTAATTCATTATATATGTGTATATACATATATAGCAAAAAATATAATATGTATAGTATTCTAATCATAGTTTTTCTTCACACTTCTTTAGAAACTGGGAAACAGTCTTTGTAGGATGGGTGGGTTTCTTTTTGCAGATGGTAATTGCATTTTATGTAGCTGGCTCAGGTGGGTCTGTCTGAGAATATTGAAACCCTCTGTGCCTTGATCGACTGCAGTGGATAATTCAAGAGAGAAGGATTTATTTCAACCTCATTATTGTACTGTGAAGTCTTTAAAGGGAATGGCAATTTCTTAAAAATTAATCACTCAACTTACTGTTGTGATATTTTCCTGCTTGAAGGAAGTTTTAACTTAGTTTAAAATATTTAGGATATACATGAAAAAAATTTTTTAAAATTTATTCCTAGTTGCTGAAAGGATTTTGAAAAACAAAGATTATCCTCTTTATATAAATCAGGACTGCCATAGAGTTGCTGTTTCTCCATACATGGAAACACACCTGAAAAAGTTCCAGGTAAGGTCGTTGGTTTTGTTTTGGGAACTTACTGCTTGACACCATGCCACAAAAAAATAAAGAAAAAGTTGTGAGTTTGTTACTGTTTGAACCTTATTAGTGAGGAATATCAAAATTGTTTCTTCGCATCTGCTTGGCACAGAATGAGTTTGTCTTTTAAAAGAATATTTTAATGTAAAACTGTACCTTATTTAATTTGTTGTGCACTTTTTAAAACTAAAATTTCTTAGATAATAGCCCAGTCTTTGTTTCTGTATGTGGATACCTAGCTACATTTCTCTCATGTGTCTACTACCATTGGACATTAAAAATAATTTTTTCTGCCTGTTTAATCTGAACTCATTATGTTTACCCCAGACCGGCTCCCTTGTTCTGTTCCTACTCAGGTCTTACATGGTGCCACCATCTACCTAGTCCACCAGCCTGAAAGCTAGAACTCATGCTTAACTCCTTGCTACTTCAGCTCGGACATTCATTTGGTCGCTCAGTCTTGTCACCTCCACCCCTGACTACCTCTCTAACTGGTCTTGCTATCAGTACAGTTGCCATCCTTTCCTCTGTTTGTCTAATGTGTCTTTCTGGAACTCAGATCTGACTCTGATACGCTGTTTCTTGAAAAATTTTCCCGAGGCTCCTTGTCTTTCCTAAGATAACTCCAAAATATTAAGCAGAGCTTATTAATGTAAAGTTTTGCAATTCAAAGTTCTTAGAAAATATTCTATTTGTCTTTTTTACTTTTCTTTTTAGGTATTTTCAGGAATATCTAAGAGGACGGTGCTTCTGACTGGCATGGGAGACCTTGACATGTTGGATGAGGAGACTGTGGAGGATTTAGTTGGCATTCACTTTCAGCGGGAGAAGAACGGAGGTGGAGAAGTAGACATGATCAAATGTTCTCTCCATCAGCCGTACATGGCATACTTTCAAGAATAGGCTTATGGAGTCATGGCAATTAGAGCTTCTGAGCCCAAATTGCCATCGGCATTAGGGAAAAATGAGTATCTTTCTCCTTAAAAAAAAAAAAAAGAAAGAAAGAAAGCTTTAATACTTAGTGTTCATATATTCTTAGAGACAAATACATTTTTACGCTTCTGAATGTTCCTTTGTTTCCAGCTGTGCTGCATATTTAGAAATGCAATAAGCTCCCTATATTAAAAACAGTCTTGTTCATAAATTACGTGGATTGGTGCCATGTCCTTTGAAATCAACCGTAAATGATACAACTGTCTTCTTGCCATGTTGGCTCCTGCCACAGTCACTTGGGCCAATTTGGTTTTGGCCTCAGGTCTACCAGCATGCAGATTTGACTCTTAACATTCCCCCAAAGAATTGTTATATTCAGCAGTTTGTGTTCTGTACTGAATTTTCACGGGACTCTGAGTTTTCAGTTCCCGTTTTCCAAAGTATTTCCAAAGCTCCAGAGGTATTTCTCAGAGCCAAGTATAGTTTTCTCTTGAACTTTCCTTTACCCAGAGTGTCAAGTCCTTTTTAAGACACTCTCTCTCCAAATAGAACTTGTAAAGACCAGAATTTTCTTCCTTTTACACTTACAGTGGGAAAAATAGGTGTAAGAGGCTGACAACCTTGGAATAAAGAGAGAGCTAAACGCAAAGCTCCTGTTCCCTCCCTCGTGCTTGATGCAGGGGATGTCTGAGGCTAAAACGCCATACCTGTCCTTTAGGAGCTAAAAACTTCGAGGGAGACCCAGTTTGTTAGCATCCCACTGCTTTAACTTGCAGAAACTTTAGATGGTAAAATTCAAGGTTCCTGTTCAGAGAAGGTAAAATTCTCTTTGGTAAAGAACTTTTGTACATTTTTTATCTCAATAGGGCATGTTTCATGAAGAGCCAACAGCCTAATTAAATTCATATTAAAACGCTTGTAGAGATGAAATGCTTTTAGAAAAGATCCTAACCCTAAACCTACCCACTGCTGCTTGCCATCTAAAATAAACAAAGAAAAGCTAGAAAGTGCTTTGTTTTTCTTCTGATAGTTTAGTTTCAGGCTCTAAAGTTGTGATATTATCAGAAATAGTCATGACTCTCATATTTCTTTTTGGAATGAGAGATGGAGCCTAAAAACTGAGCATTTATTTGTCTTCACATTCATTGTTTTAGGGAAAAAAATCTCCCATTTGTTGTTCTTTGGAAGCAGTAACATTATTTCAGTTTTCTCAAATATAAGAAGAAGAATTTTAAGGAGTTTATTTAATTTCGATTGGTTCAGTCTCACTAGCCCAGGGAGTGTCCTTTTTCGTGTGGGCAGACTGCCAATCAGGAAGAATTTCTTCCTAATATTTAGGATAACGTTTGAAACAGGCACTTTTGTTCTTTTGGGGGCCTTCTCCAGGCAGTAAAATGGATAATTTTATTCAATTCTAAATTTCCACAGTGGGTTTTGATAAATTAAGTACTTATTTTAGAAAATTACACTTTTTTTCTTTTCACCACACCACCCATGTGTGATATGGCTGGATCTCAAAAATCAAGCATTGGCTCTCTGGCTTATTTCTAGACTTTTAAAGATTTTAGAGGAGGAAAGTGCAGTCTTTCAGAATTTACTGAAAGATACTGTATTAACTCTTTAATATACTGTATTTTAAATTTGGAAAACTTAAATTTTGTGTCTAGGATGAAATAGCTCTACTAAATGTGTGGAAAGCTGTTATTAATATGTAAGTCAGGACAGATCTGTGGAATTACAATCTTTGCTGTTTGTAGATTTATCAGTGAAAGCAGGCTAGGTTATGCTGTGACAGAAAACCACCTTCTACATCTCGGTGACCTAACAAAATAAGTTTGATTCTCATTCATGTTGAATGTCCAGCACAGGTTGGTAGGGGACTCTGTTTGTCCTAATCACTCAAGGCTGCATCTCAGAATGTAGAAGAAAAGTCAACTAGGACAAGATGACCCAGAAGAGGGACCAGGAACTGGGAAAGAGTTTTGTTTAGATTACTTAGAAACTGCAAAACTGTCTGGTTTCGGTTAGGTAGTCATAATTTCTGCTTTGGCTTCTGTACACCCAGCTTCCAATAAGGACATCTCAAGGTGTCCTTAGAGTTATTTTCGCATCAGCTTCTGTACCTCCTGCTTTTGCCATGTAGGATAGGGCGTCCAGAGAGCAATGAAAGCCCTGCTCAGCCAAGGTTCAGGGCCCAGCATTTGGAGGCTGCCTCCTCTGGGTCTGCGCGTGTAGTAAAGCCTCACTCCATTACCCCAAATCACGCCAGAGTCATTATTTTCCGAATTATTTTCCATAACAAGAACATTCTTCCAGAATCATGGAGGTGAGGAACAGTGGCATCTGGAGAATCTTGCACCAGCAATTAAATGTTGTGACTCAGAAATGACCTGTGTCATTTCCTCTCACATACCATTTGCCAGAAGTAATCACATGGCCTCACCAATACCTTGTAAAAATGAGGAGGACCAGAGATAGTTGATCCGGAATAATGAAGAGAGCAGCCTGTCCTGTCCTGGTCAGCAGTATTTGGATCACTCTTCTTCACGTACAAAATACACTCACACTCACCCCATCCCCAAGGGAGGAAAACAAAATATTCCCCCCAAATGGCAGCAAGCTCAAAATACATGAACTCTAGGTGATATGTGGTAGTTTCTGTGTCAGGTCTGAATGTTCTCCTTTATCCAGAGAACCCCCCCCCAATATACAGTGGTGGAACTGTAACAAAATAACTGCAATAGACTGTATCGCACCTGGAAAGGGTCAGAATGGGACACATAGATAGCAGTTACTGAGTGAAGGTCATTCTGAAATTTCATTGCGTGGACGTGGAATCCATACCTGCCAGATGTGGAATTTTGATTAGGCTGTGATTCCACTCACTGGAAGTTCTCTTGCTCATTGTTCTCATAGCTCCTGGACAATTCTTTTCTCATTGTTTTGCTTGGACATACCTAGAATGCACACTCAAAATATATCCTTCTTGGAGGCTGAAAAGCTTCCTCACTAAGTACTCACTCATTATGCTTCCTATGATCGATGTTTGTGACCAAAGTTTTTGAAGTTTTGTGTAGTCAGTTTCTTTACTCTGCTGGTGGATAGTTAGCTGGCACGATTCAAACAAATAGGCTTCTTATTGTTACGGAATGGACTAAGAAGTTACAGGGTCCCTCTGTCTCTGTGGATTCTTTGCCCACCACCAGGAAATTGGAATTATGGCTCTCAATGCTGGAGTCTGGTGAAAAGGAAAGGAACTATTTATTCAAAAGTTATACAGACTTAGAGTAATGATTTAATGTCTTTGTTAAAATCCCAAAGTCCCTTAAAACACACACATTCCTTCCTTCCCCCCTTTGCCCAGTCAGGCCAGTCAGAGGTACTGTATCTCAGGAAAAAATAGAAGTCCGTGGCTTGGCTAGGTTCAGGTTCTTCCCAGTAATCTGTGGCAGGCCTCTCACGGTTCCCAGCACCATCAGCTGTGTTGCCGGGATCTCCAGTACTTAATCCAAACCCAAGTGGCACCTTCTCATGGCCCACCAGCAAGAGTCCTTTCACGCCTTTCCTTCCCACAATGTCTCTCCTGCATTCTTCCAAACTGCTAAGAGAGAGCTCTGCATGGCTGCTACATCTTGTCTTCCTACTTCTTAAGCCATGTAGTTAATAGAGCCTCCTTTCTGCCCGCCAAACCGAGTGCCTGGCTGCCATGCCTGGGGTTAAATCCTGGTGCAAATCTTCCTCTGTAACCCCATTTCCCACTCCTGTCACAACTGACCACACCTGCCAGCACTCCCATATTTTTTTAGCCTTTCTGGTCTGCCATAGTAAATCCAGGCAGGTGTGGCCCCCTGGTATTGAGCAAACCATCTCCAAGCTCTCACACAAGCGCTGTAAAGGGGAGCTGCCTCCCAGTTACAGCAGGGGTTAAAGTCATGCCAGTCTCCCTGGCTCAAAACTTGTTTACAGCCACTTAACATATCCATGAAGCTAACCAGCTGTTATAGATATGTAAAACCACCATTTTTGCATATCAGCTACGAAGTTGGCCAACTATTGATATGCAAAATAACTCTCCATGGTCCTGCTCCACTTGTCCTTTCCCTCAGTCCAGACTTGTGGGGGTGGAGATATCCTATATTTTTATATTTCTTGGACACCCTGAGTTCTGGACCCCATTTCAAATCCTTCATTTGGGGCCCCTGCTGCACCCTGTTACATTATCTATGATTTTTGTAATTTAAAAAAGTTCTTTATTTATTTTAGAGAGAGAAGAAAGGGGGGGAGAAACATTGATTTGTTCCACCTATTGATGCAGTCATTTGTTAAAGTATGTTTTATTGATTATGATATTACACTTGTCCCAATTTTTCCCTTTATCACCCTCCACCCAGCACCCCCCAGTCCCTCAGGCAATCCCCCACCCTTTGTTCATGTTCATGTTCATGTTCATGTTCATGTTCATGTTCATGTGTCATGTGAATAAGCTCTTTGGCTACTCAATTTCCTATACTGTACTTTACATCCCCATGGCTATTCTGTGACTACCACTGTGTACTTTTTAATCCCCTCACTCTTCACCCATTCTCCTAAACTCCTCTACCATCTGGCAAACATCAAAACCCTCTCCATATCTATGACACTGTCTCTGTTCTTATGTGCTTAGTTTGTTTTTTAGACTCAATTATTAATAGATATGTATTTACTGCCATTTTATTGCTTATAGTTTTGATCTTTTTTGAAATAAGTCCCTTTAACATTTCATATAATAATGGTTTGGTAATGATGAAGTACTTTAGTTTTTTCTTTGTCTGGGAAGTTCTGACAAGCCATTCATGTGGAAAAGTCACTCTTAACAGCTTGGGTGGGCCCATATATTGGGTGGGGCAGAGCCTTAGAATCATCAGGGCAGGGCAAACAGTGTTAGTGGGGTTGACGGAGCCTCAGATATGGTGTCCACCTACAAGCTCTGTGGCTCTGTTGGGGGAGGGTTCAGGAAAGGAACAATGGCTTTTGCTGGCCATTCTGTCTGGGAGAAAGCTGTCCCCCAGCTCTTGCCCCGATACCAGACATTTCATCAGTTCTTCTCTGTATGCCACTGGTGCCTTTCGAATAGTTACCTTGGTGCTGGAGCTCAGAGACAGTGAGTCTGAGTAAGTTCCTGTGTGGGTTCTTTAAGAGGAACTGCTTGGGAATCCAGAACTTTCTTCTACCAATCAATCTCCATTGGTTTTTGCAACCAGAAGTTATAGGGACTTACTTCCTGGCACTGGAACCCTGGGCTGGGGGCCTTTGTGTGGGGCTGGGACCCCTTGCTCCTCAGATATCCCGCCTGAATTTTTGTCCACCACACATGGGTGTGGGACCAGCCTGTTCCATGTCTCCATGTCTCCGTCGCTCCTACCAGTCTGGATGGATGGGGTTTCTTTACACCATAGTTGTCAGATTTCTATTCACCTTGATCTCTGATGGTTCTGAGTGATGGTTGTTCTATAGTTTAGATGTAATTTTGATGTGGTTGTGTGAGAAGGCAAACCATGTTTACCTGAAGTCCATTGGTTGATTCTTGTATGTGCCCTGACCAGGGATTGAACCTGCAACCTAGGAGTGTTGGGACAACTCTCTAACTAACTGAACTATCTGGCCAGGACAAGCTACTTATCTTTTTTATTCGGGTCAACTTACGTGTGCTAACAGCCACACCCACAGTTTTTTTCTGAATTTACCTTAAATTATTTTTTTAATATTCAAGGAGATTTTTCCATTGCTTTTTGGAGAGAGATGGGGAGGGGGAGAGAGAGAGAGAGAGAGAGAGAGAGAGAGAGAGAGAGGGAGAGAAGAAGAGAGGGAGAGAGGGAGAGAGGGAGAGATGGAAAGAGAGACACACACACATCAGTGTGAAAAAGGAACATCAATAGTCATCTCACGTACATACCCTGACCGGAAACAGAGCCACAAGCTAGGTATGTGCCCGGACTGGGATTGGGATTGTACCTTCAGCCTTTTGGTTAACAGGATGGTGCTCCAACCAACTGAGCCACACTGGTCAGGACTTGGACTTACTTTTTAAAGTTACTATAATTCTGTTTTCTTGGCCTCATTCTTCTCTCCCTCTCTTCACTAAATTATGGGTACTTTGAGTCTATCTAGCCAGTTTAGTTTCTTTTTCTTGAGCCAGTTTGTCAAATTGCACAGCTTAATTGTTTTTTTTTTTTGTTTGTTTGTTTGATTTGAGGTACCTTAATCTATTCAGAGATCTGAATCTTGATTTAAGCATTGATCTGATCCTTGCCAGAAGGCAGCCTCTGTTAGTAAGGATCTTCTCAATTTTATCATTTGAGAATGAAAAATACTGTTTCTTCCTATATTTCTGGACTTCATTTCCTTTCATTTCTGCTTTCAAAATGGCCAGCTATAAACTCATTTCTTTCTTAAATACCTTCTCAAATTCTCCCAATAATAGCAGAAATATGCTACTGTAACCTAACAGGAACTTCAGTTGTTTAATATGACTTTTTCCTTCCTTCAAGCTAGTTGTCCAGCCTAAATAGCACTATGACTCACTCCCATCCTTTCAGCCAGATCCTTTCCCCTTTGCACACACTGCATGTCCACTCCCTTAATCATTAAGTCCTTGCTTAGGACATCAGGTTCTGGTCAATATCAAGCTATCTTAGATAAAGCCTCAGGACAGAGTTTTGGTCAAACTAAAAATAACATATTGACCTCAGTTGTGTTTCAGCCCCAGGCCAATGAAAACAGGGGACCTCACTGACCACAGCCTCGTGAAATCAGAAAGAACTCTACCAAGACTGACATCTGGACCTGATAACAATTGTTACAGAAGAAACCAGGTTCTTCTTTTCATGCAGTAAAGAATTACAGATCAGCAATCCTAGCACCTGGGTGGCGACATGCCCAGTGGCCAGAGAGAGTGGCCAGAGGCCAGATGGCCAGGAAACCCCTCCCTGCCTTGTGGCAAGAAAGTCAAGAGAGTGAGTCCTTTGTTTTAAGGACTTATATATTGGTGGGATGGGGTGAAGAAGTTCACATATTGATTGACAGGTAAAGGTGGTGCCGGCTTTCCCCAGGGAGATGTGACTACCCAAACATAGGTATGTGTGGGAATCTATCAGCCTGAATCCTTATCTTGCTCCAGACTCCATTTGTTCATTTTTTATATGTGGCAGGCAGTTAGTCCAAGTTACTTTATGGGCTTTTTCTTCTGGCACTGTGGACCCTCCTCCCCTTCCCCCTTCCAGGCCTTGGGGTAATACACAGTCTCAAGGTTTTCCTTTTCTAAGCTGTTGGAGATGATACCTGCAGATTTTCAAGGGCTCACCTCTTCCCTGCACTATTATAGTTTTGCTTGTGTTGTTCAAAATGCCTGGTAATCTTATCAGATAAGGCTCAGGGCGGCTGAGTCAGTGGGTGAGAGTGTCTTCCTTTGCTTCCAGGCTCCTGCATTGAGTTCTTTGTTAGGTTGTGATAGCGAGGGCCCTGCCTTTATTTCCCCTCAGGCTGCTCATTCCTCGCTGCTACTAACACAATGACCAGCTATTCCCTACTCTGGCCCTGACCAATCAGCAGAGCCCACAGCCCCAACTCCCTTAGTCACCATGACTTAAGATTTTTCCCCTTTATAATCAATTCCTTAGAGGCCATTGAGGAGCCAGGTCTTAGGCAAGCTCACCTGTGTCTCTGGGCTTGGCATTATTTCCTTAGATAAACCTTTACTTCTTTGCTGCAAACTGTTGTTGGCATTTTAGTGGGGTTTGATGTGTGCAGGCAAACAAACCCATTTAGTTTGGTAACTCTACTAATTTTGTTGTTCACATATCTTTCAAAAAAAAAAAAAAAAAAAAACCCAAACCCCACAAACTAATTAGGTACATTATCTGCATTCCAAGCTATCATGTGTGAGTTTTACCAAGAGTTTTTCCAATATATAAAATGGATTACTCTCTGTAATTTCCGGTAATTATTTCTAATTACCTCCTAATTGGTTCTTAAACCAAAGCCATGCAGTATTTTACATTGTGTTGTGGATTATCTCAGATCCCCATTCCCATCCTTTGGCTATTAATATATTCCCATTCAGAATACCAATTTGTGTATCAATCAGGATAGACCATGTGACACTGTGACAAATTATCTCTAAATTTCAGAGATCCCAAACAACCAAAGTTTACTCCTTGCTTAGACTGCATGTCCATGATAGGCAACAAAAAAGCTCACGGTAGACACTCAGGGGCCAGGTTAACCGCAGCACCAGCTTGGTTGTGACGCCAGGCTACAGGGAACAAACTTTGAAGGGTTTTGAACTGGCAGTGAAATTCCTGGTCCATTGAGTTATGAATGTCCTTTCCATTCATAACTCAACCAGAACTAAGATATGACTCTGGCCAAAAATAGAGGAGCTTGGATGTTCAATCCTACAACATGCTTGGAAGGCAGAAAGCCAAAACTGTAGAGTGAATAACATTATGATATCCAGTTGGTATTCAAAAAGAAAAGATACTCATTCTTGAAAAATATTCAAAGCATAATGAAGATAATAAAAATCACCAAAAATCTCCCCTCGGAGATAATGGTAAAGCATTTTTATGTCCTCTCTTCCAATCTTTTTTCCCCCAATCATATCACATTTCATGTTGTGATCATACCCTATGCTATTATTTCCCTACTGTTGGCCATTAAGGTTATTTCCAACCTTTTCACATTATATGTGCTATGATATTCATAACCCCTTGTGTTATCTTAGTGTGCACAGCTTTATTTGCAGTTCTGACCTTATTTCAGCTAAGCTGACAGGTTCAAGGATATCAGTTCTTTTAAGGATCTTAATACCTGTGACTGCAGTTGCTTTCTAGAAAGGTAGAAACTGGTCTGTACTTTTATTAAGAGTCCAGTGAAGGGCTATGTCATTTCTCTCTTTCAGCATTGGGTACTACTCCTTTAAAATTTTTTCTTTTTATCCTAGTTTTAGAAATCTTCACAATGTATGCCACAATTTATGAAAATAAATTATTATCAAGATACAGGTAATGGGTTTTGTTTTGTTTTTCAGTATCATAAGTTTAAAACATTCAGGAAAATGTTAACCAATTTGATTTCACTTCAGCTGTGAGACAGAGACAACTGCAGTGAGATAGGAGTCCTATGACTGGGGCTTTCAGGGATTCAAATGGGGTTTTTTGGAGGCAGTTTCAGTGATAAGCTGCTAGAATTATTTTGGCTACATTTGGAGTCATGCTCTCTCAAGGATAGTTTGGCACTCTAGGGGAGGAAGTTTTCCTCAACTGTTCTAGAATCCGTGGCTAGATCTGGAAATTAAACTGATAAAAAGAGATTAACAACAGAAAAGCATATAAACTTATTTAAGATAAATTTTATATGATACCAGAGCCTTCCTAATGAAATGAAAACCCAAATAAGTGGTTAAACCTGAGTGTTTTTATGCTGGGGTTGCTGAAGAGTGTAGTCACAGAAAGTGAAAACTGATAGGACAGGGTATCAAAGTGTAGTGAACTAGGGGAAACTTAGCCAGGACTGTTCATTCAGGTTGCTCTCCATGTCCCTTTCTGGTTGGAGATAAAGATCCTCCTTCCCTCTGGGTCAAGGGAGGGCACCTCTCACAGGAGGGTTTTATGACTTGTTCAGGGAAGTACAGACAGTCCTTCTTGCACATGCCATTTCCCATATTCCTTTTGTTTCAAATACTCAATATGCCAAGTTATGACATTTCAAGGTAACATGTTCCTGTCAGCACATACAAGTTGGAAGGGCTGGCACAGACAAGGTGAGGGGTTGCTCTGTATATGGTTCAATGGCAGATGCATACGCCTGCGTTCCCTACTAACGCTAGACTTCTCATCATTCCCTAGAAAGGATTCCACCTGGACTATGGTGCTCGTGTTCACTTAGAGTTCGTCTTTGTTCCCACCTGCAGCCTAAGCCACCACTTTTCTACTTTCTTTCTTCATATACTTGACTTTTCTGGTTAAATGGCAGTGTACAATATATGGTCTTTGGGTCTTTCATGTAACATAATGTTTTGAACTTCATCCTTGTTGTAGCATGTATCACTATTTCACTTCTTTTTATTGCTTAATAGTGTTACATTGTATACACTACGTACATATAATGCATTTGGTTTATCCTTTAAGCAATTGATGACCATTTGGGTTATTTCCACTTCTTGACTATTATGTATAATATAATGTTATGAGCATTTGCATGTAAGTCTTTGTTGGGACATGTTTTCATTTCTCTTGGTTAGGTATCTAAGAGTGAATTTCTTGGTCATATAGTTAACTTATCCTTAACCTTTTAAGAAACTGCCAAAATGTTTAAAAGGTGACTGTAACATTTTACTTTTCCATCATGTACAAGAGTTCTCATTTCTCCTATTCTTGACAACTTTTGTTATCTTTTTTATTACAGCTACTTTAATGTGGAGTGGCTTTAATTTACATTTCTTTAATAACTAATGATATTGAGCATATTGTCATGAATATGTTATCCATTAATGTATCTTCTTTGATTAAATGTCCATTCAATTTTTGTCCATTTTAAAATTGTATTGTCTTATTTTTGAATTGTAAGAGTTATTTGCACATTCTGGATACAAATACCTTATCAGATATGTGATGTGCAAATATTTTTATGGTGTTCTTTCATTGCAGTGTGATGCTTGGGTTGACCAAAAGTTTGTATGTTTTTTTCTGTAAAATAAAAGACATGTATTTCATTTTCTCCAATAACTTTATTGATTTGGATATTTTGAGTAGGTTGGGTATCTCCTGTGTGGTATAACATTGATTATTCTCAATTAACTTCTGGATTTGATGGCTCTCAACAGCGCGGAATCTCCACCATGAAACTTCTCAAACCACTTTTGACATGCTTGATCAGTCACAGCACCTTCTCCATACACTGCACAAATCTTTTTGTGTGTGTGTTTCAGTTGTGCTTTTACCGTTCTTGAAATAACAAAGCATAATATGTCACAAATGTTGCTTATTTTCTTCCATCTTCAATATTAAAACAGCTACACAAAAATTCACCAATTTTGATTTTTTTAAAATGCATGCTGACATGACAGCTGTTATAATACAATCTAACAAAATTGTTTCGAGTGAAGTTAAAGCTGACAAAGTGCTACTAGAGCCACCTTGTGGGAAAAAACCAAACAAACTTTTTGGCCAACCCAGTATGTTAGTCAGAGTATGCTAGGTAATATTGTTGAAAAAAAATTCAGTGGCTTAAAATGTCAGTTTTATTTCTCATTCATGTAAATTTTGTTATGGGTCCAGGTAACTCCCTAGTGCAGTTGTATTCTGTATATTGGCTCAGTGATGCACATTCTCTTCAATACATGAGCACCAAGACAAAGAAGAGAGCCTTTGAGACTCATGCTGGCAGTGAAATGCTTCCACCCAAATATATGGGATGAGTCAGTTCTCATATTTCTTTGGCTACGTAAATCATATGACCATGCCTAACCCCAAACAGTGAGTGAGGAAGGGTGTCCCTGAAGAGTGCTTGAATGGAGAAGAACAAGGAATGATGGTGAGCAGTACTAATGGCTATCATGGGGACACACAAGCAAGATCCCAGTTTTTAAAACAAATATTATGTGTGTTACAAGCAATGCACAACTAAAATGTCTGTACAATATCTTAATTCCACGTGTGCAGGATGACTTCAGTGCAACTCTGAAAGTGGAATTGCTAATCTAGGAATATGTGCATTTTTACACTTTTTTTTTTCCATTTTCCATTTCCAAAGGGGTCAAAATCCTAGAAACATTTGCACCTGTCTAGGCTGGCGGCGCCATCGATGCTGACTCACACTTTGGCTGACACTGGGTATTAGCACCCTTTAATTTTTGCCAATCCAATCGTCAAAAAAGGGATCCCATGATTTCAATTTGTATTTCTTCACTTAGGAGTGAAATTGAGCTTCTTCCCATTTGCCAACAATTTGCCGTTTTCTTCATGCTTTCTTTGACTTTGAGGCTGTGTGTGGATTCCCTGGGTCCTCCTAGGTGCCGGAGTCAGGAGTCCAAGTTTGGTATGGTAAAAAGATGGTGAGCTAACTGTTGACAGGGAACGGGAGCCTGTCATCCTGTGCCCTGCACACCTGGCTGTGTCTGGGGACTGGCCCTGGGCTGGGCAGGTGAGGAAGAGGAGACACAGGTGTGGTGTGGTGAGAAGACAGCTGGAGACACAGTGAGGGCATAGGAAGGAGGATCAGATTCCAGTGAGCAGAGGACAGACCCTGGAAAATCCCTGAATTCCCGCCGGGGAATCTTGCCTTCACTCTTGCCTGTTGGGAAACTACCAAGGGCACCCGTCGGGCGCTGGCAGCAGCTGGTCTGGGTCCGAGCTCCCACCCCGACGCTGTGAGGTTGCACACTAGCGGAGGGGCAGGAGGGGCCGCCAATATCTTGCACAGTCCCAAGCGCGTGGGGAAAAAAGGAAACAAAACCAAAAAACCGAAACCAAAACCTGCCTGCTAGTCCCGCCCCGCAAAGGGAGCTCCGCTACATTCCGGTGCCGCCAACCTCCGAGGTCGCGTCTCTCCTTCGCAATGGCAAGTTGCTTTTGATTTTGCAGGGCAGGGTCGTCCCGCTCTGTCGCTTTGGCCCCCTAGAAGGACGCGGGGCCTGCTGGGGGCTGGCGAGGGTGCAGGGCTGACCCAGGCTGAGCGCGGACGGGTCCGTGGCCGGGGCAGAGCCCTCCGCCCCGGAGACAAACCCTCCAGCAAAGGTCTCCCTGCCTTTCTGCCCCGGCCGGGGTGGCCACTCCCAGCGTCTGAAATTCACAGCGGGCTGCGCAGGAGGCGCGACTCCGAAGGGACCGAACGCCGGGGCCATCTCCCGCACCCAGTGCCCCGTCGCCAGGGACACAGCAGTTTCGTCAAGGAGTAGGAGTCGCTTCGCTGGCAGTGTTAGGGCTTAACTGTTGTTCCCCTCAACTCCCCCAGCTTTGGAGGACGAGAGTGGAAGGAGTTAACCAGAAATGGAGGCCACAGTTTCCTTTTGAAAAGGGCCAGGAAGAAGGATTCAAGCTAAGGACGCAAGTTGGGCAGGCATCCAGATTGATGCCTCGTCTCCATTAGAGGGAATGTGGGGATTTTCTCTCGTGGCATTAGTTCTTTCTCTAAACAAGGGCTCTGTGTTCTCACCCCCTGTGCTAGCTATCA
Source organism: Anoura caudifer (assembly GCA_004027475.1). Taxonomy (NCBI): domain Eukaryota; kingdom Metazoa; phylum Chordata; class Mammalia; order Chiroptera; family Phyllostomidae; genus Anoura; species Anoura caudifer. The sequence continues at coordinate 38,145 of PVKU01005751.1, forward strand.
AGAGCCGTTAGCAAATTCAAGAGTTGGCCTTCCCTTTGTCTTCTCCATCAAATACTTGAAAGCAGCCGCGGGGCCCTTCATTACTGGTTAGAAATGCCCGGGTCTCGGAAATGCCAAAGTAGTGTGAGATGCAAGTGCGATTTTGTTTAATGTGTGGCGGTAAAGGCAACGTCAGTGAAAATAAATAACTGATTTTAATTAAAGAAATATAAACAAAAGCAGTGAACGGATACGCTTATGTTTCACCAATGCTTTACTTACAAAAATTAACTCACAGTTTTTCTTTACACCTTTTTGCTGTTGCTGTGAACTCTTCTTTTGCACTAAAGAATTGTTTTTATTGATAGAGAGAGAGAGAAACATGGATTTGTTGTTCCACTTATTTATACGTTCTTTGGGTATTCTATGTACCCTGACCAACCCGCAACCTTGGCTGTGTGATGATGCTCAAACCAACTGAGCTACCAATTTTTTAAAAATCAAATTCGATCATTAATTAAAATTCAACCTTATTTTTCAGGCCTCTTTCTTTTTGATACTCACCCTGTGATATGTTTTTTTTACAAAAGTATTTTACTTACTTACTTTTAGAGAGAACAAAAGGAAGGGAAAGAGAGAGAGAGAGAAGCACCCATCACTGGTCTCAGAACGCCCCCAGCTGGGGACCCAGCCCACAACCCAGGGTGCCCCCTGACCAGAATCTAACCCGAGCTTTCAGTTCACAGGCCAGAGCTTAATCAACTGAGTCACACTAGCCAGGGCTATATATATTCTTTTAAATTGACTTTTTTTAAAGAGAAAGGAAAGGAGGGAGAGAGAAAAAAGTCAATGTGAGAGACAAACATCAACTGTTTTCCCCCCACAAGTGCCCTGACGGGGGATCAATCCTGAGGCCAAGGTGGCCTCTCTTTCATGAAGCTTCTTTGACTGCATAAGCCAGAATTCATCTTGCTCCCTAATCCTGTCTGTTATTTATTGTGCATTTTAGCGTCTTTATTGTGAGTGATTTTGCATCCTCAAATTGTTGGACATTGGTGTTTCCTCTTGTAATGAAATAGATCTCCCACTTTTTGTTCCTACCAAACTATGTTGAAATAATTTATGCAAGTGTCTGTCTCTCACCCATGAGGTAGAGGTCTTTTTATTTATTTTTTTATTAATTTTTTTATATTGGTAATCCTAAGGCTTATCCAAGTGCCCCAGACATAATACATGCTCAGTAAATTTTTTTCAACATTTTATTTATTTATCTTTAGAGGGGAAGGGAAGGAGAGAGGGAGAGAGGGAGAGAGGGAGGGAAATATCAATGTATGTTTGCCTCTCATGCGTCCCTTGCCAGGAACTGGCCCGCAACCCAGGCATGTGCCCTGACTGGGAATCGAACCACAAACCCTTGGTTCACAGGCCCACGCTCAAACCACTGAGCTACACCACCAGGGCCATGCTCAGTAAATTTTTATGGTGGAATTAAATTTCAGCGCAAGGGGTATGCTTTATTTCTTTGTAAGTGTAATGTTATCCAGCATATTGCCAAACATAGAACACATGCTTAATTATTTGTGAATTAATTAATTGAGAAGATACTATGTGTTCTAAGAAATTCATTTGCACACTCACTAACAGGTACGTTGTTGCCACCTTCTTTTAGCAGCTACCAGCTGAAATTCCAAAGAGGTATGAGAGAGTTCATCCAGGGGACAGTCATCACTGACTTTAGTCACCTACTACTGAATTTCTACTATGACAAATGAAAATTTCACTCAATAATCTGTGACCTTTTCCACTTCCCACATTTGAAAGTTTTAATATTATTTTAAATTCCTCTCTGCCCTGGCTGGTGTGGCTCAGTGGATTGAGTGTGGGACTGCAAACCAAAGGGTCGTGGGTTCGATCCCCAGTCAGGGCACATGCTTGGGTTGCTGGCCAGGTCCCCAGTAGGGGGCATGCAATAGGCAACCACACATTGATGTCTCTCTCTTTCTCCCTCCCTTCCCTTCTCTCTGAAAAATAAATAAATATAATCTTTAAAAAATTCTACTCTGGATTATTTTTGTAAATTCCATAATATACTTAAGATTTATGTAGTATTACATGATTCTGTAATGGTAGGGTAGACTATTTTTCCTTCTTTTTTTTTTCTCAGCTTGTTAGTCTGCCTTTTTTCTGTATGTTTCTATTTTATTCTGTAATCATATTTAAGGCTTTGGCATTTTGAAGACTTAATAGAATTAGTCTAAAAGTTAAAAACCAGTGAGTGTTTATTAAGCAAACAGTAAACACTGTGCACAGCAGGGCGATACAACGTTCTGTGCTCCTTTTCTCCTGTTGGTCCAATGTCGTGTGTGTTTCTCCTTTTATCACGTACAGGAAAGTGCCCCTAGTAGCCGTGTCAAATGGATTCTCTCTCTCTCTCTCTTTTTTTAGCTCTTCCATAATTTACTCCAAATCATGATACACTTTAGTTTGCTTGTGGTCTTTAGGCTGGGGCCCCTTCCAACGTCAGAAAGCGGGAGGACTTGCTCTGTGGTGCCAGCACCCTTCCTTACCAGCAGGTCAGATTCTCCCTCGTGCGTTCACTCAGTTTTTTTTCTTAAAGCATAATAATCCTCAAGTTTTCTTTCCCAAGGCGGTTGTGCAGCTGCCTGCATTGTAGTGTGTGCGTGTACACATCTGGGGCAGGGAATGTGGGAGGACGACTGGAGCAGATGCTTTGCCACAGCCTTTCAACTAATCTGTCCATTTTTGTCTCTTTTTCATCTCTGAGATTATGCCTGAAGTCTGTCACCTTTCCACTGCAACCTCTTTTCTTTTTCTTACAGGGTTAGCTCCTTCCCTCTGCTGTGTCCTTGCACATACTTCTGTGTATTTTCAGTCTTGCAGAAATTTGTTGAAATCTCTCCTGTGCTTATTGCTCCCTCTAACGGTGCTTATTCATTCATTTATTTTTTTACTTTAGTTTTAAGGTACCATTGGGATGGACAGGACACTGTGTACTTCAGCTGTCTTCTTCACCTAGGAAGTCAGAAGTAGCTTGACTATCCCTAATAAAGCCTTACTCTGGATACAGAGTTCTTTCACCCGAGAGCCCTAACCACCTTTGTGATCTGTTCACCCTTCCTTGGGCCCATAAGACATCCTGTCCTTCCTGGGGGTAAGTTAGGATGGATTATGTCTGAGCTCTGGTACTATCAGGATAGACGACCTGTAAGGACTGAGGGAAGCTTATGTGTCCACTGCCCTAAATAGAATGGGGGACAATTTAAGACATTTAGATATAAGCCCCTTCACTGGATAATACACGAAGTTCAAAGAGAGTGAGCCCAGGGAAGGGCCTACTTGTAGGTGGCATTTTGTGCCCAGCGTTGTGGCAGGGTCTGCAATAGGATATACTTCCAGTGGTTCAGTTCCATCTCAGATATGTGCTTGAAGGCAGGGTTTACTCCACTGCAGCCCTAGTATTATTGCCAGGGTTTTATTATTTTTTTTTTTATGGTGTCTTTTTCCTGATTTTGAACAAAAAATAGAGGATGTATTTCTTATTGGTTTATCAACTTTGGACTACACAATCAAGAACAAATACAGCCGTCTTCAAACTACCATATTTTGTGGTTAGCTCGGCTTTTTAAAAAATTTAAATTTTAATTCAAATGTGTATTTCTTGATCTTTTTCTTTGTGATTTCCATTATTTTTAAGCCTTTATGAAATCAGATAAACATCAACCAATGTTTTCCATGCAGAAAAAAAAGGGTTTGCTTTTTACATTTACCTCTCGAATTCATAGAGTTTATATTGGTATATGGTATGAGGCAAGGATCTATCTTTTCTATCTATCTATCTATCTATCTAAAAGTATCTAATCACCTGCACTGGTACCTTTATTGAATAAAATAGCCTCTCTCACTGGTATATGATGTTGCCTATATTAAATAGAATCTTACATATTTTAAAGAACATCCTACTATTTCTCTTATAGGCATCAGTTTTGAATGCCAATGAATCCAAAGCAGAAAGAACAGTTGTAGTTGCTGGTCTTCCAGCTGGCCGTTTTGATGATCTGTTGCTGACCACATTAGTGAAGATTCACTTCCAAGATATTAACGAGGGCGGAGTTGTTGAAGATGTGATATACCCAACAAGAACCAAGGGAGTTGCATATGTAACATTTAAAGAAAAAAAAGGTATTTCTGAATCAAATTGTTGTAATATTAAAAACACTTCCATAATGAAATTGAAAATTGAATATTATTAAAATGAATCATGGTATTGGTAAAGTTTAAAGTGGCTTTTTAAAAAATTATTCTATTCTGAATTTAAAGTGTCACAATATTGCACTAATAGAATATATGTGAAAATGGCTCATGATAAAGTAGCTAGTAACCGGCAAAGTCTTGAAGACTCCTTTTTAAATTTTGAATTGTGTATATATTAAGATAAAAGTGATACATTTTATTGTAGCAAATTTGTAAATTATGGAAAATAAGCAAAATCCCACAAAAATGATCTCTAATCTCACTAACAAGATAACTACTTTGGGAATTTTGAGGGGGCTTCAGCAATGTGATTGTACTATTACCTTCTCTTTGTTCAAGCCAACAAATGTTCAGGCCAGGGTTCGACTACTGGTAAAGCCAGATTGGAGAAATATGGCTTGGGTCTGAGATCAGGTTGCGTCATTAAGTTCCCACTCCCATCTCTGACACAGGTGAGGAAGTTGGGTCTGCAGATCATACTCACCCCTCCTGCTTCATGGAGGGAGGCAGCCTTCCTTATAGCTCAGTGACTGACAGAATAAATTGCCAGAGGAAGATGAGTCTCCACACCAGCCTCTTGGAGGTGAAAGTTCCATATTGCATAGGAGGAGGAGAGACCTTGCTCTGGTTGAGGGAAGACAGGGTGTAGAGAGAGAGCCAAGAGGCTATTGATTATCAGTGTCCTTAATCTGTGACCATCAATTAAGCCATTCTCATGAGGGATGGTGGAAAGGACTTATTATTATTTCTTATTTTAAGGGGATTATAGTGTTTTGGAAGTTAATATTTTATATGTTGAATTTGTAACCCAGAAAGAGAAAGAGAGGAGTGGGTTTATTTATTTATTCATTCACACATGTTTATTGAGTACCTGTTATTTGCTAGGTACCATTCCAGGTCTTGAGGGCATAGCAATGAATGAAATAGGCAAAATGTTGTCTTTCATGAAGCATATGTCTGTGGGGGTGGACAGATAATAAACAAAATGTATATGTAATACCTTGGGTGATTTATTTATTTGTATTTTGTATACTTATATTTATGTTTATATTTACTTATTTTTATGAGTAACAATGCACTTTTTAATTGGGTAACATTGGTTAATAACATTATGTAAATTTCTGTTACACAACTTTACAATACAACATCTGTACACTGTATTGTGTGCTCACCACCCGAAGTCTAGGTCTCTTTCCATCACTTTGTATTTGATTCCCTTTGCCCTCTTCATCCTCCCCCAAACACCCTTCCCCTCTGATAACATCCATTCTGTCATCTGTATCTATGAGTTTTTGTTTATTTATTTGTGTCATTTGTTTATTGCTTTTTGTTTTATATCCCACATATGAGTGAAATCATATGGTTCTTGGCATTTTCCATCTGACTTATTTCACTTAGCACGATACTCTCAAGGTCTGTCCCTGTTGTGCAATAGCACTAGCTATCAGGGAAATGCAGCACACACCACAATGAAACCACTTCGCACCTGTCAAGTGGCTGTTGTCAACAAGACAAGAAATAACAAGTGTTGGAAAGGATGTGGAGAAAAAGGGAACCCTTGCACACTGCTGGTAGGAGTATAAATTGGTGCAGCCACCATGGAAAACAGTATGGAGGTTGCTCAAAAAATTAAGAATAGTTACGTATGACTCAGCCATCCCTCTTCTGGGTATCTACCCAAAGAATTTGAAAACACTTATTTGTAAAGATATATGTGCTCCTATGTTCATTGCAGCATTTTCACAGTACTCGAGACAGGGAAACAGCCCAAGTGTTCTTTGACAGATGATTGGATTAAAAAAATGTAGTATGTATGTACAATACAATACTACTAGTCATAAAAAAGATGAAATGTTGCCATTTGTTTATTTTTATTTATATACAATAATGTATAACATGAACGCTATGAAAAATATGAAGCAGAATAAAGGGGAGAATGTGATGGAGGGTGTTACTTTAGATAGCGTGAGTAGTGATAGTGTGAGTAGGAAAACAACTCTGTGTAGGTGGCATTGGAGCAGAGACCTAAATGAGGTAAAAGAATGACTCATGCAGATAAAGGGGAAGGTAGGACATTCTTGGCCAAGGGAAGGACTGGGGAAAATTCTCTGAAGGGGTAGCACGTTGGCCATCATGAAGAACAGCAAGAAGGCCTGTGTGGCTGGAGTGGAATGAGGGGGAGAGTAATAAGAAATGTGGTTAGATGAGTAGCTGGGGACTACTTTATGTTAAGTAGCTTATAGGTCCAGGCAAGGTGTCTGGATTCTATTTATTCTGGGTGAGAGGGAAAGCCATTGGAGCATTTTGAGCAGAGGACAGACAAAATGTCAGTGCCTTTTCTTGGATGGTCAGTCTGTCAGACATGTGGAGAAGGGAAGCTACTGGTCGTGACTGGTTTTGACTAGTGGGGTAGCGGGTCAGGTGATTAAGAACTAGTGGGTATTCAGGATTTGCTGATGAATAGGCATCATTTTCTGAGGTGTGGAACACAGGAGGAAGAGTACTTTTAGACAAAGGATGGTATCTAGAGTTGAATTTTGCTCGTTGAGATGCCTATTAGAATAATGAAATAGAGTTTCCCACGGCAGAAGAGAGAAAAGTCCAGGCTCCGATGGAATCTTGAAAGTGATGCATGTAGGAATGGCATCCAAACATTCACCCAGGGGGTGGGTTTAGGTTAGCAAAGAGGTATGAGACCTGAGGTGCAGGCATGCCAACATCCAGAGAATGGGAAGAGAAGGAGAGCTAGCAAAGGACTGAGCAGGTCAGCCAGTGCATTAGAGGAAAACCAGGGCAGTGTGGTGTCCTGGATTTAAGAAGGTGAAGTCTCTTCAGGGCCGTAATTAACAGACGCTGATCATGTTAATTGACTGATTAACTTTTAGGTGTTTGTTTTCTATTTATATATACATATATGTGTTTTTAAAAGTATGACTAGGACCATATTTATACATAAATTAATTTTAATGCATTATGGTAGAAAGGAAAACTAATTAACAGTTGTATTTAGGGGAAAAATGTTGAACAAAACTTAGGTATTCTAAATAATAGAGTTGAACATTTCTATTATTATTGATGAAAATAATTATTAGTGTATCAAGCCATAATGCTTCTGATGGCATCGTTTCCACTTAGTTGCAGAGAATGTCATCAGAAAAGAGAAACACTATCTAGCACAGAAGGTTGGACACATTCAACTCGTAGTCTCTCATTTGAGTGAAAAGGTAAGGTGTGATGCTGAGGGCCTGCTGGTGGTCCTGGGTCCCTTTTCTTCTGCAGAGTGTCCCCTACACAGGAGACGTGTAGCACTATTACCCCATGACAGAAGGCGCCAACTCCCTAACCTGAGTCAGTGTCAAAGGCCAAACCTGTATCTGAGCATTTTTTTGGTTACTGCCTGGTCTGTGTTCATGTTTCCGTGTGTCCCAAGTGATGCTTTTACAGTGATAGTGAGTTTTTATGCTCTCATGGGTGATGTCAGCTATGTACCTAAAAAATTATTTTGGAAGAAAACAAAAATGCGATTAACATGAACCTTAAAAAGAAGCTTTGAAGATGCAGGAAAGGCAGAAAGCAGAGGAAAAAGTTAAAATTCAAAGCATTGATTTGAAACTTTATTTGGTAAGAAACCCAGGGTTCTGTGCACCCATCTTCCCACTTGGAGGGTTCTGTACAGGGACCCCTATCCTCAGAGCAGAGACAGAACAGTATGTATCTGTGGATTCTGCTTAAGACTTTGTTTCAAAAACACGTTCTGCCTCTAAAAAATTCTCGACCACCTCTGCTCTGGGGAATGCAGTGAGGAACTGCGAATCCCACATTGAACATTGTGAGCTGCATGGGGCTGTGGGATCCCTTTGATGGGCTGCTGCAGACACAGTGGCAGAGGAAGAATGTGTTTATGTGGTCTGCTCCACTAAATAGTGCTGTTTTAATTGCCCTCTGTTTAATCTTAGGTCTTCAGCTCGGTCAGCGCTATAGTTGATCTCTCCATTTTTCAGAGTCAAGTCTTTCTGGAAAGTCTGGTAAGAGACCTGAAAAGGAAACATTCAACTTTGTGCTTCAGTTCTTTGGAAGACAATGGAAGAATCTCTGTTCAAGGATCATTTCTGGCTATCAAGAAGCTCAAAGAATCTTTGCTATTAAAAGCAAGTTCTCTTTTAGAAAAAAGCAGGGGCCTTACCAGTGAACAGGAGAAGTGGAGCAGACAGAGCCCCAGAAGGAGCCCACAGAGAAGTGGCACTTCTCTGGAGACACTCAGGCTCTCAGTGCCCGAGACTCCTGGAAGGGGAGAAATAGTTGTTCTTGACACAGATGTTTTTCAGTACCTGAAAAGGGGCAATTTTTATAAAAGTACATTGAAAAAATATCATGTTCTATGTCAGGAGAGAGTAGATGGTGAAATTACCACAGTTTGCATAAGAAATACTCTACTTGGTTCTCAGCCAAACCATGAAAAACTTGTGAAAGAGTTCATTGAGAAATATTCACATGCTCTTCACTTCGAGCTTAGAAAAGAGACATTTATTTTGGAAGGAAAGGAAAAGAGAGAGAAAATAAATATTAAGCGGGCATGTAAACAACTAAGTTCGAAGTATCTTGATGTTCTGATTAACTTTTATGAGACACATGTTGACATTATAGGACCTTCTTCTGTCATTTATGCGTTTAAAAAAGAGGCCCTGAAATTAATAAGGCAAACAGTTAGGTAGTAGAATCTCAGCAATAGGGATGATAATGACTGTTGCTTTCCTTACTGAGCAGGGATGACACCGTGTATAACGCTAGTTTTATGCACTTTATCTCATTTAATCTTTGTGTTTGTGCTTTGTTGTAGGCATTGCTATCCTTATATGATAGGGGAAGGAACCAGGATTTGGAGAGGTTAAAACACTTGCCCGAGGTTATCTAGCTGACAAGGAATGGGGCTGGGATTAAACCCAGTCTATATGACTACAGAGATAATATTTAAGGTATAAAACTTTGGGGAAAAAAACCCTCACTAAACTTTGAAGAAATTTCACTTTCACTTTCACTTTCTCAAATTCTTAGAAAAAGAAGTAGCTTTAATATGTGAGAAGTTTAGATGATGATGATGATGCCATTGGCAATTTCTTAGCATTTATAAAGTTTGCATTTATTCTAAATAGAATAAGAATGCTGCCAAAAGTCACTTGAGAAGCTACTTAGGAAATATTTCTAATATAGGTTAAATCATTACTTGACTAAATCCCATTCGTACAAGGTTACGGAACAGATGGGACATTTTTATTTAACCTAACTCAGTGCTTACATAAAATGTTTGTTCTCCTGTTATAATTATGAAGACAGGGTAGTGTCTTTTTTCTTTGTTCCCCTTTTTGTTTTGTAACTCTATTGTTAAAAAAGCAACATTTGAGGAGTAAGATCATGGATGATGAGGATGATGACATATGTACTGAAAATATCAGGGGGAACATTTTGTAAAGTGTATGATTGTCCAACCACTATGCTGTACACTTAAAACTAATACAAAATAATATTGAAAGTAAACTGTAATCGAAAAATTTTAAAACATCACAATCTTCACATACGGAACTAATAGAAAAATTGCCCTGGCTGGGTAGCTCAGTTGGTTAAAGCATCATCCTATACTCAAAGGTTGCAGGTTTGATCCCCAGTCAGGGCATGCAAAATCAACTGTGAGTGCATGAATAAGTGGGACAACAAATCAGTGTTTCTGTCTCCCTCTCTCCTTCATTTTTCTCTCTGAAATCAGTAAATAAAAAAATTAAGAAAATAAGTAAAAGGAAACATTTATTAATACAAAAAGAATAACAAATGCTATTTGCCAGGCATAATTTTAAGAGCTTTTCATATCTTTGTTCGTTCAGTTCTGATAGCAGTCCTGTGAGGCAGGTGCTGTTTTCTGCCCTTTTCACAGAGGAGGAGACTGAAGTGCACCGATGTACTGTAACTGGCCTGTACTCTCAATTGCTACACTGTGCTTCTCCTTTCATAGAGCTAGTTTCCTACAATTCTACTGAAACAATTAAGAAGTGTTGCCTTAAAGATGACAGGATATGAAAATTCTTTAGTGAAGAAAGGAAGGCAGGACTTGTAAGTCATTAAGTTGCCTAGGACTACCCTGAATTTAACTTTGGGTGAAGGCAATTTTAAGCAGCTGGGAGCCCTGCAGAGGCCCTCCTAGAATAATAAGATGGATACGTCCCTCATAGCTCCAAGTAGACAGTCATGCTTATGATGATTGGAATTGCTTATATCAGTAGAAAAGATTAAGGAGAATCTCTGTATGCTTTCATTTTTTTCTCAGCCATCTAAATCCAAAATATGTAACTAATTTCTATTTCTTTAAATATGACATTTCATTTTCTGTATGAATAAACACTTATCATGGGAAAAAGCTGTTTATATCAAGCAACCCAATAAAGTAGCTTCAAGTTAAAAGAGAGGTTTCCTTCTTGTTTTGCTTCAAGGACTTTGTCTCAGTCTGGGTCCAATCAGGAGGGAGAGGACAGTAATTTGAATAGGGAAAGCATAATATGAAGAATTGTTAACTATAATGGGATTGGAATAGTGAGGGATTGACTATCAAGAAAAAAGAAAACTCTGAAAAATACAAGAATAAAAGATACAAGGAGCAGTTTAGATAGAGCACCCAAGAAAGAACTCCCCAGCCCCCTCTGCCCCTAGAACTGAAAGCCAGCCCTTGCTGGAGGGCTTGCCCAAGGGGATCTTGCTGGAAATCCATTTTCTAGGGTGCTGGAAGACTCTCTTCCCAGGAGCATCTCACAAGGGCACTCCATTACAGAGCGGTTGAAGGGGTTGCTGAGGGGAGGAAGTGGTTGTTGGCTGGGTGATACAGGCCACTATGCACTACAGGCACCAAATGCTGGGGAGGCCCCGTGTGCCAGGGGCTGCACACCGGAGAAGCGTGCCTGTGATTCATGGGCCTGATGTGGAGAAACGGCCTGTGCTGAGGGAGCTGGGTACTTGGGGAGCTGGATCCTGGGTAGCCTGCCCATTGAACACACTGAAGCAAGAACAAGACTCTTTTCTTCTGCAGCGTCCCTCTGGTGCCCTCTACTGAGAAAGCCTAACATCCTGTCAGCTACAAAAGAAAAATCTTTAAAGGGCCTAGATCTATTATAGAGTGCGCACAAGATGACTTTAAATCTTAGTCAAAAAATTAATAATTGGCAGAGTTATCTTCGGTACCTACCAAGGCATTCATTATTGCTGGATATTTAATACCGATAGGATAATTTCTCAACAAAGAGCTGGATCAGAATGCTGTCTCATTACATGATCTGATAAAAATTGAACACAAATTGATTTAAAGGTACAGGTACAGCATCTTCTGCTTGAGAAGATAATGTATTTCAGGTCTTTTTACATATTATTGTGCATTTTAGAATTTGTTTAATGGCACTCTCCTTATAATATGCTAGATGTGTAACGAATTTCTATCCTTTCTGAAAACTGTCTTTTTCCAAAGCAGTGATACTGATTTTTATTAAAATTTATTTTGGAAGGTTACTGATATCCAGGCAGATGATGTGAGTCCCGACTTGTTGTCAGGCCTAAACCCTGTTGTGTGTCTGCCATTGAGAGAAACACCTGTTGTTTAACTAGGTTGATACTTTTCAGAGAGGCTGCAGGTTGTGAAGGGAGCCATTATCAGGTTTAAAAAGATGTAGGAGTTTGAGATCATGATGGACAAAGGAGAAGAGTGGGAGAAAGGGCTCTGAAGCATTTGGGTAAGAAACTCAGGAATTTTTGTTGAGCTCATCTTCCGGGTCAACCATTTTGCTGTGTTCTGAAGAAAGCAGTGGTACATAAGACAAAAATGTCCACTGACTCCTTCGAAGTCTGGCAGAGAGGTCAGCAAACAAGCCATTACAGTAGTGCTTGCTATACCAGTAGTTGGCATAGGGCTGGGGAGTCAATTCTTACCTAGTCATTTCCAAATTATTGGCATAATTCTCATAGAAAAAGGTAATGAGCATTGTTTAAGTTTTATTTACCTTACTCTCGAGGAGTTAACTAGCAGAATGAATAGCTGGTTCAAAAAGAACATAAAAAATAGAATTGAAAAGTCACTAGGGAAAAGCATGTTAGTAAAGACTGCTACCTTGGATCAAAATTAATCATTGTCCTATAATGCTATAAAATTGTGATTCAGGGGACTGTTTTTGCTAGTAGACAGAAAAAATAATCACAATTGGTTGGTGTTTTTTAGGAGTCAAATTTCTGACTTCACAGAATTATAAAATGTCATTGCCCTAATCAATTGTGATATTAAGTGAAACCAAGTTACATTCTCCAAAAGAATGACCCACAAGTGGGCTTAGAGCATGTCTGGCATGGCATTAAAAGGTCTACATAATTATTTTGTACCTTATTTCTGCATCTTGAGAGCTTTTCTTTAACACGTGTCAGAAGAAGCTTCCTAGGGGCTGAGAACCGGCGGATGGGTGCTGGCTCAGCGAAAGGATGAAGCGGGTGGGCACTTCAGCACCTGGTTTGGTAGATGAATGTGAAGTTTAAGGATGACTGAATTTTGACAGCTTAATTTTTACAACTTTTATTTGATGGACAAGATTCTTCAATTTCTCAATAGGAGACTCACAGGTACAAAGGTGTAGAGGGAAGGAATGGTTAATTTGCTTTGTGAGTTTCTCTTTGTAAACCATGTTAGTGATAATATACAAAGTTCCCACAAAATAGTAATTTAAGGAACTTCATTATCCTACCTGGATTTTATTACTTTTGAAACATTTCCTGGTATAAACACTGTCCTGGTATAAATGACTAAAATAAAAACCCTTTCACTCGAGTGGGCTCTCTTCCCCATTTTCCGTTGACTCCATCTCTCTCATCTTTCGCCTCTGTCAAGCTGAATGATTCTGGGAAAGTCCCTTTACCCCTCTGGCCTCAGAATTCTCAGCTGCAACCTATTTCACAGGGTTATTGTGAGTTTTTAAAAAGCATGTTAAGGAATAGATGTCCAAAAATAGTAGTTATTATTTGAAGAACTTGGCAACACCAACACCCCAAGAAGACTCCCTCTGCTTGGAAGGTCTCATCTCAGAGTTGGCACCAACATGGTACTCAAGCTAGAAAACAAGGAGTCGCTCTGGACTTCTCCTTCCTTTTCTCTCTATTTGCATGGCCAGTACCTTCGATCAGGCCTATGTCATCCCTTACTGGATTTAGTGGGTTGAATAGTAACCCCACCCCAAATTCACTTACTACACACTACTGTAATTAGCTCATAGCCTGAGTTGTTGCAATATTCTAACTGGCCTTCCTGGCTCTGTTCTACCCGCCCCCCATGCTCTCAACTCATCCTTTACATCACTACCAGATTCATCTGCCTAAGGTGATAGTGGTAATCAGGAGGCTTATACTATCAGGCTAGTGTCCTACCCTGAAATTTCATTGAAACATTTAATCTTACCTTCTCTTTTATCCATTTACAGCATATATTATGTGATAGGTACAGACCACTTAAGCTCATAAAAGATTACTATTTTGTCATATATTAACTTATATTTTGATTTTTAAGTGTCAATTTTTCCCATGTGAATAAGTGTCTTCTTTTTCTCCCCTAAAGCTAGTAAGCATCATTTACTTACAGGCAGCTCTGTGTCAGAGGGACACTGCCTGTGTCGGTCATGGAGCACAGCTTTAGCAACACTACGTACCAGCTTGTGACTTTGTTCTTTCAGTTTCCACATCTATGAAATAGGAATAATAACTATGGCCTCATAAGATTTTGTGATGATAAGATGAAGCCCTGAGCCTGGGGCTTGGCTCCTTGTAGTAAAAGGAAGTCCTTCTTATTATTCCCATCAATCATGAGAAAGAACGCACCACAGTTCTGAGCAAATATGGTAACATAATTTAAAAAGTATTACTTATATTTTCTTTGTTAAAGGCCTTTATCTGTAACAGGGGGAATGTAGAAAGGAAGACACTGCTGGATGTTATAAAAACATCTCTTGTAAAAGAGAATGCCTCTGAAGTGGTCTCCCATATGTACAGAAGTTTAACCAAAGCAGGGCTCAATGGTTCACAGCATTATTTTGGGAGGGAATATCAGAATTAGGTCTTGGTGCTTTTCATGCCTGGGGGAAGAGGGAGTGGTTTCTGTCCAGGATGAAGACAGTAGGCGACTCAACCTTTTGGTCCCCTAAGAGGTCTGAGCGTTGGCTTTACTGTGTTAACATTTGACTCTATGTATATAGTTTTCTGCTTGCAGGACATCTCAGATCAGTTTATATCTGAGAGGCAAGCTCAGATTTCGTAGGTTTCAGATTTCCCCCTTGATTTTTTTTTTTTTGCAGAGGCAGGGGATGGGGTGGAGGTATACTTCCGCAGTTAGTGGTATGTCAGACCATGCCAAACAGTCAGGAAATTGCTTTAAACCCTTTTAACTGTTCTATTCTGCTTCAGCACATTGGCGTATACATTACATTCCTTTTAAATATATAAACTAGTGACTACAATCCTTATTTTTTTTTTTTCCATTGTGAGGAGGCCTTACTTTCTTTTCTAGGGTTCTCTCTTCCTCTCTTTCAAATCCCAGGGATACTTACTCAGCAGAAGGGAGGGACTTGAAGGCCAGAAACCTGGTAAGCCTGCCCAGTTTGCTAGAGGGAACCCATCCTGGTTCACAAGTTGTCTCTAGTGGTCTGTCATTTCAGTGTGTCATCCTAAACAAAGAGGTAAACAGAGGCAAGCTCAAGTTTCCAGATATTGAGTTTATTCAGGAATAGCAGAGGAATTGCAATGTGAAAGTGCATGCTGCAGCAAGCTTCAGGCAAGTCCACTGAGGGTTTTGGGCAGGCTGTATTTGTGACAAGGAGTGCAACAAGGGCAAGTCCTGCCAGAGTCCAAGCAGTTAAGTTCATTGGCTTGAGGATGTGGAGGGACTGTTCATTGGTCAGGAGTTACCTTGTTGGGTCTTTAGTAAATCAGGCATTTAGTGGAAATCAGTCCCTCTGTTCTCACATTCCGTTCCTCAGAGAGGGTCACCCTGAGGGTACATGTGTGAGACTCACCATTTCATAGCCTCAGTTCCACCTCACACTGAAATCCTTTCACAAGTGCGGTCCTTGCCCTCAAGGCGATCAGATCTGCCAGCATCTCTGATCCGAGGTGTCTTCCGTAGGTGAAGAAAGAGGACTCTGCCTGGAGTTTCACTCATCAGTACTTACTCTGTGCCGAGGTAGGCCAGCTGCCAGTGACAAACGTCTTTAGGGGCAGAACTCTCTGCTCTTACATAGGCAGTTGGTCGTCAGTATTCGTGGATTCTGTGTTTGTGGGTTCACCTACTTGATGAAACTCATTTGTAACCCCCATGCCCACAAATACTCATAAGGTAAAAAATAAATAAATAAAATAAAACTGAGTCGCCTGACCATGTGGTCCCAGCCGGGGTGTAACAAGGTGAAGCTCTGCCTTCTTATGCCAGCTCTCACTGCAAGCAAGTGTCCTTTCTGTGGAGTCTAGTGCCATGTTTCTCACATTTCCGTGCTTCGCTGGGGGTGACTGCGCCATTTAAAATGCGCAGTACAGTGCTGACGTGCTGCCTAGTGTTCCCAAGTGTGAGGAGGCCATGGTGTGTTACACGGAGAAAATACTGTGGTGACAAACTGTATTCAGGCATGAGCTGTTGTGAGTTGTAGTGCTCTTGGACAAGTTCGATGTTAATGAATCAGCAATAGATATTAAGCAAGGCATCATTAAGCAGAAATACACATAAAACAGGTTATATATTGATGGATTGACAAAAATATTGTGACCAGAGGGAAGCTAAGCTTTGTATTTCTTCTAGGAGCAATGGCTCTGTATTATTAGCTAATTCAGCATTCAAGGCCACTTTATAGGACAAAACTACCGTGAATAATGAGAATGTACCATGAATATACAGTTATTTCTGTAGGAAGTGTCCATGCTCAGAGAGAATGAGTCAGAAATTATCCTTTTGTAAGACCTGTGGGAGAACTGGACTCTCCCAGTTTCCAAAGGTCAGCTTGCCCCACCGGGCTGGCACAGAAAGGGTCTCTTCCTTGTCACTGCCTGTAGCTGGGGTGGGGTGGTGGGGGCCTGTGGCACAGACTGGGAGGGTAATCCCGAGTTGTGAGCGTCCAGGTGACCCTCGCCTCTCTCAGGCAGCCTTCTACCAGCCCCGCTCCTGTGGTCTCTCCTTTGGGCCCGGATATGAAGAAAATTCCTCATTCTGGCCTCAGAATGATTTGCAGTGGGAATATTTACTGTTTCTGCTCTCATCCCCCCAACATATAATTGCAAAAATAAAACAATCTGACACTAGTACGTTTCTCAAGATCTGAGCCGTCTAGTTGTAGCAAAGGTCACCCTGATAGATAGTGATGTAAATACTAAAAACGGTTACCAGTAGGTTCTGTTTATATCATGCCTAGAACAAAACCTGAGGCTTTATTGGAGAGCCAGGAGTAAATCAATGCTGCCCACAGTCAAAGTGAGGTTTGAGGTGGGCTGAAGACTGAATTTATGTTTAATCAAGACTATAATAGCTTTTGCTGTTGAACCTTAGCTTTTAACAAAGGTTTCAAAGGTGACGATGTTCTCCTAAATTTGGCATTCTCTTGATCACAGTTGAAAAGATTTCTCACATGTGTAGGAGACCGGTCTTGAATAGCTAAGTTATTGGTACCCTGAAGATTTCTGTATGAGGGACTTTGGGAATGACATTTGGTATTAAGGAGATGGGGTATAATTTCTACCTTGCTGCTTTTCACTTTAATTCAGCTTTACTTCTTTCAGGGGAGCATTTCTTAAAAAAAAAAAACAAAACAAAACAGCTTGTGTCAGAGCAATGCCAATTGTTTATTAAACATAAATAAACAAAAAATATCTTTATAGCTTAACATCTTAGTAGGAATAGATGCATATTTATATACTTACAGATATAAAAACTATTCAAGGCAAACAAGTCTTGATTGATTATGTGTATCTTCTCTTGCTTTTGCTTTCTCTCTTTTATACCAATTATAACACTTTGTATAATCAATTATTATTTTAAAATATATTAATTTAGTACCTGTTGATTATACAAGAGTATATATGCCTCCCTTTTCTTGCCACCTGGTGCCATGTCTCAGTCTTAAGGATTGTTATAATCTGCATGCATGTTTTTTCTTTTTTGTCTTACCTGTCCTGTTATTTCTTTCATCCTATGCTACTATAAAAGCAACTAGAAGACATCAAACTGCTTTTTGAGAAACTTCTGTCTATCCCCTTCCCAATTACAGTTTGAAATGAAGGAATTATTAAAACAATTGGGATATTTTGGAAACAGCAGTGGGACAGTCTAATGTAAATGATGGTAGTATTACTTTGAATCACATCTTCTATGGTAGAAAATATCATGAGAAATTGACTCTGACCTTGGCATTTAACAACTATCTGCTACTTTTCATTATTACAAAGAAGAAGATAATCCCTTTCTCACAGTTGAATAGTATGATGTAAGAAATATGCAGCTACAAGGTCATAGGGCTTGGAACAACTTACATCAGGATTATTTTAGTTCCTTGACTGGTTTGAGAATCAGAGATAGTTATAATTTGGAAAAGCACTAGAGGGAGCCAGATCCCTTTCTGAAGTACTTTTCTTTGTCCTAGAGCTGGAGCACAACTCTCACCCACATTTAGATCAGGTTTGTGAACTTGTGAATTCAGTGCTCATCTCAGTCCACAGACATGATTACATGTATATTTTAAATTTAAAAATCACAAATTTTAGAGAGTAAACTGTTATGTATTTTAAGGGTTTTAAGAGATCTATTATCTAAATAGTATCTGTAGACCTTGCTTGGATCCTGATTCAAACAAAGCAACCTTTAAAAGATGTTTGTGGGGCATATTTATTGGGAGACTTCTGGCCAAGATGGAGGCATAGGTAGATAGACTTTGCCTCCTCACACAATCAAAAGAAGGACAACAACAAATTCAAAAACAAAAAATAAACAGAACTGCCAGAAAAATCAAATTGTATGGAAGTCTGACAACCAAGGAGTTAAAGAAGAAGCATTCATCCATACTAGAAGGAGGAGCAGAGATGGGCAGCTGGGGCAGAGAGGACTTGCGGCAAGGCTGGCTGGTGGACTGGGTGGTCCCACATTTGCGTGTGGATAAATTGGGAGGAGCAACTGGGGAGTGAGACAGACTGTGCAACTCAGGGTTCAGTGCAGGGAAATAAAATCTCAAAACCTCTGGCTGTAAAAACCTGTGGGAGTTAGAGTGGCGGGATAAACTCCCAGCCTCATAGGAAAGTTCATTGGAGATGCTCATGGGGTCCTGGAATGTGCACAAACCCTCCCACCTGGGAATCAACAACAGAAAGGCCTACTTTGCTTGCACGAAGTGGGAAAAGTGACAGAAAACTGGCTGAGAGCCAAGAAAGCAGCACTGTTCCCTTTCTGACCCCTATCCCACATATAGTGACACAATGCAGACCTGTGGGTTGCCCCACCTGGTGAATACCTAGGGCTCTGCCCCTTGCTATGTGACAGGTGTGCTGAGACAAAAAAATATGGCCCAAATGAAAGAACAGATCAAAACTCCAAAAATAAAACTAAGTGATGAAGAGACAGCCAACCTGTCAGATGCACAGTTCAAAACACTGGTAGTCAGTATGCTCACAGAAATGTCTGTGTATAGTTGCAAAGTAGAGAAGGAAATGAAGGCCATGCAAAGTGAAATAAAGGAAAATGTACAGGGAACCAATAATGAAGGGAAGGAAATCGAGATTCAGATCAACGGTTTGCAGCAGAAGGAAGAAATAAACATTCAATTGGAACAGAATGAAGAAACAAGAATTCAAAAAAATGAGGAGAGGCTTAGGAACCTCTGGGACAACTTTAAACAGTCCAACAGCCAAATCATAAGGGTACCAGAAGGAGAAGAGGAAGAGCAAGAAATTGAAAACTTATCTGAAAAAATAATGAAAGAGAACTTCCCAAATCTGGCAAGGGAAATAGACTTCCAGGAAGTGCAGGTAGCTCAGAGAGTCCCAATGAAGTTGGACCCAAGGAAGCACACACCAAGGCAATCATAATTACATTACCCAAGATTAAAATGAAGGAGAGAATTCTAGAAGCAGCAAGAGAAAGGAGATAGTTACCTACAAAGGAGTCCCTATAAGACTCTCAGCTGATTTCTCAAAAGAAACCTTATGGGCATGAAGGGTCTGGAAAGAAGTATGTGAGGTCATGAAAGGCAAGGACCTACATCCAAGATTACTCTATCCAGTAAAGCTCTCATTTAGAATGGAAAGGCAGATAAAATGCTTCCCAGATAAGGTCAAGTTAAAGGGGTTTATCATCACCCAGCCCTTATTATGTGAAATGTTAAAGGGACTTACCTAAGAAAAAGAAGATGATTGAAACTGTGAACAGTAAAATGACAACAAACTCACAACCATCAATAACTGAACCTAAAAAATAACAAGAACAGAAACAAACTAAGCAAACAACTATAACAGGAACAGAATCACAGAAATGGAGATCATATAGAGGGTTATGAGCCAGGAGGAGGAGGAGGGAGAATGGGGAAAAAGGTACAGGGAATAAGAAGCATAAATGGTAGGTACAAAATAGACAGGGAGAGGTTGAGAATAATATGGGAAATGGAGAAGCCAAAGAACTTATATGTATGACCTATGGACATGAACTAAGGTGAGGAAATGCTGGTGGGACAGAGGATGCAGGACACAGGGGAATAAAGGGGAGAAAAAAATGGGACAACTGTAATAGTGTAATCAATAAAATATACTTAAAAAAGTTGTTTGTGTGACACCTAGGGAAATTTGAACAGACATTAAATATGTTAGGGAACTATTGTTAATTTAATTTTGTATGCTAATGATAGCTTGGTAACGCTAAGGAATTCCTCTTAAATTCTATTAAAGATACTTATGGAAGAATTTTTGTATGAAATTATTTGATGCATATAACTCATTATAAAATTTTTCACAATTAAGAAAGTGTATGTGTGTATGATAGATGAGACAAGATTGACAACATGTTGACTATTGCTGGAACTAGGTTTCATTATATTATTTGTTCTACTTTGATGAGTGTTTGAAAATTTCCATTAAAAGTAAAAACACAAAAGCACAGACATTATTTTTCACAACTTACAGTTATGATCTAGTTTATGATTATTTATGGCTGATGTATATTTCTTGGTTACAAGGTCAGGTATAGCAGAAAATAATCACCTTTCCCCCTAAAGAGTAGCAGAATATGCCACTTCGAAATATGACTGTAGAAGTTTAAGACATTCCACCCGAAAACATACAGCTTTGTTATATTGCTTATTTTTAGCTGTAAACATTTGAAAGACATCAAATGCAGGGAGGAGCCTTCTCTGAAGTCCCCTTACCTTCCTAAAGACAGATCCTCTGAAAGGAACTCAACTGTCACAAATCCCTTCCCAAGAATTTGTTTCATCAACCGGGGAAGGTTGATTCTTGTCATAGGAGAGGAGACTAGAAGTAGACACCATGAGCAGACAAAAATTTTCACAAACTATCAGATCTCCCATCTATTTTTCAAAGGGCCCATTCATCTTTTTAGGAAATTATTTGCTCTCCCCTAAGAGGCCTACATCCTCCTTCCCCTTTTCCTACTGAGGTGGTATTTAAGCCTGAATCCTAAACTACCTTGAGGAATTACTCATTTTTCCCTGTTTATCTGCCATGTACACATGAACTATTCATATTAATAAACTTATGTTTGTCTTTTTCTTGTTACAGGGGTCTTGACCAAGAACTCAGAAGGCTAGAGGGAAAATTTATTTTCTTTTCCTACCACCCTATAATTTAACTTATTTTTGAGTTTTTAATGCCATTACATAACAGAAATAAAATGTCATTTCATTCAGAGTAATCTCACATTGTACTCAAAAACTTAATTCAAGATAATCTTAATTAAACCTGGGCCTTCCCATGCCCATCTGCATAGCAGGTGGAAGCCAGTGAGTGGGAGGTGGTGACGGTAAGGTAGGGGCTAGTTCTTGCCTCTCCTCTCTGTAGTCAGACATACAGAAAGACAGTCTACCTGTCCGTTTGTTCAGCAGATGAGAGCCGTGTTGTCTGGTGATTATCTGCAAAGCCTCTCCAGTTCCTTTCTCCCTGGTGTTGCCGAACTTCTCTCAGAATGGAGGATGCATCCAGAGGTTTTCCTACTGGACTCTGGTTGTCTTGTCCTGCCTGCTTAGACATTTCAGCTCTACTTCTCCTTTACCATGCTTGTTATAAAAGGCCCTGCAGGACTTCTCTAGGACATCTGCCACTTCCTCAGGCTCCAACTGGGGACAAAGGCATAGGTACTTTGTTCTTTCAAATTCCTTTACAAATCTGTAGGCGTTGTGACATACTCAGAAGACAGGGATAAACACAGGCCACCTTTATTTTTTAATCCTCATCTGAGGATATGTTTCTTTAAAAAAGATTTTATTTATTTATTTTTTAGAGAGAGGGGAAGGGAGGGAGAAAAAGAAGGAGGGAAACATTGATGCACCAACGAAACATCCATTGATTGTACATATCTATAGCTGGGAAACTGGCCCGCAACCCAGGTACGTGCCCTGTCTGGGAATCAAACCAGTGATCTTTAGGTTTGCATGCCAGTGCTCAATTTACTGAGCCACACCAGCCAGACCCTGAAGGTATGTTTTTATTGATTGTTTTTAGAGAGAGAGGAAGGTGGGGGATGGAGAGAGAGGGAGAAAGAGAAGCACTGATGTGAGAAACATTGGTCCATTGCTCCCCATGCGTGTCCTGACTGGAAATTAAACCTTCAACACTTTGGTGTATGGGATGTGGCTCCAACCAACTGAGCAGCCCTGCCAGGGCCACAGACCACCTTTTAAAGGAAATAGTGTAACATCTAATATCTCTCTAGGAGGCCTCTGATGTCTCTCTGGTCTGGTGGGTAGGCCTACCACATAATCTTCCATAATAATTGCTTATGTCATAAACATGCCCAAAGTCCTTCAGAAATCTGGATGCAGAGAGGGGTGAAGGGTTAAAGAATAATGAAAAATATTTTCACCAGTTAATATGATAAAATGCTATCCCAATGAATAATTTCAATTTAAAACTTACCACTTGCTTCTCATACAGAAATAAGCTAGGGAAAGAGTAGGTAAATAGTGGTTAAGAATGTGGGTTCTGGGCTTAGATAGACCAGTGTTCTAATCCTGTTCCCATGACTTTTTAGGAGGGATCAGGTACAAATTTGTTGAGTTTTTAAACTTCCATTTTCTTCAATATAAAGCAGAGGCAGTAATATCTAAAGTATTTTGGGGAGACTAAGTAAGAATATATGTTGGGAATGCACAAACAGAATTTGGCCCTCTGTATAAAACCAATAAATGGCAACTATTTTTATTAAGAATAACAAAAGCAAAAAAGGCTGTATATGTTATTTTTACATGTGGTGATTGGACCTTTCCCCTAGGTCTTTACAAATTATTAGATCAGGTCTTATAGGACCATAAGTGAATTTGGGTGTGGTGATAGGAAAGAGACTACTACAACTTGGAAAAAAAAATTCTCTAGTATCTACTCCTAGGTATGTAGAGCCTAATTCTCTTGGCATGTTAAGAAATGACTGCTTAGCTTTCATTCCCAGTGTGGCCCATCCTTTATGAACTGTCAGTGGAAAGGAAGCAGATGAAAGAAGGAATTCCAAGAGTATAATATCACCGTGGCCTCATGAAATGGGAGGGAAGAAACCAAACAATTTATAGTGAATAGGCTTCCAGATGTTTATTTCCAGGACCTTCTGCTCAGAGTGAAAAGAAAATCCAAACAAATGCCATGTTCCTTTCCTGCACTATGGGGAAAAGCAGTTATTTTACTCAGGCTGTTTTTTGCTTTCTCTCTCCCTCCCTTCACCCCTCATTTGATCGTATTCTGGATAGGAGTGGGAGATAAATTGCTGCTCTATTTTCCTGGGTGGCCTCGACAGTGATTCCATATTGAACTGGCTCCTGATTTCTCTTTGCTCATGGACATTGAATTTCAACTCCTTTTGTAGAGATGTCTAGCTTTTTAATTAAAATTTTTTTTTTGTCTTCACCAAGGGACATGCTTATTGATTTTGGAGAGAGGGGAAGGAGTGGAGAGAGAGAGAGAGAGAGAGAGAGAGAGAGAGAGAGAGAGAGAGAGAGAGATGTGAAAGAGAAACGGTGATTGGTTTCCTTTCACCTTGACTGGAACCTGCAATCTAGGCATGTACTCATGTACTCTGACTGGGAATTGAACCCATGACTTTTCAGTTTACAAGATGATGCTTCAACCAACTGAGCTACACATGTCAGGGCAAGATGTCTAGCTTTGTAATTAGCTTCCTTCTAGAGGTTGTATGGTAGAGGTAAGTTTCCAAGAATTGGCTTAGAGTAATAAACTGCAGTCTCAGATACATACAAGAGGGACTCAAACCCAGAATTATCTTCTGGAGGGCGGGCCCCTTGTAGTAAAGGCTTCCCCACTAGGTGAGTGTTCTAGGAATCCATCTGTGTCAGTGTGCCAGCTGGTGTTGTTGTGAGAGGCTGCATTTGCCTACAATGAAATTTTTTTGAAAACTCTTTTAATACCTGTGCCCATCTAGACTCTAGAGCATTTGCAGGCTTTGCACACAACTTTTATATCTATGTTTATATATATATAATATTAATCTTTTGCAACTACTGGAAATTTATTTATATAAAGTAGGAAATGAGAAATAGAGTCTGACATAGACAAAGCAACAGTAATAATAATAGCAATAATTAGTCCCCAAGTTTTGTGGTCTTTTCACCTTTTTAGTGGTACATTTTAATTAACAGCAATTATAAAGTTAAATGAAATCTAGTTAGACAAAGTTTAGTTTGGTAATCATTTTTTTTATACTTAGTGCTTTTGTGTTTCTTTTTAAAAAAATCTTTGCTTAACCTTAGATGAAGAACACATTCTCCTATGTAATTTTTCTGGGAGGTTTAATGTTCTGCTTTTCACATTTAGGTTTGTGATTTGTTTGGAATAAATGGTTACATATATGGCTTGAGGTACAGATCAACATTTCCCTTCCCCAGTTGATCTAGAACCATTTACTATTGATAAGAGCACTCTTTTGCACAGTATTGTAGTGACACCTTATCATAATTTTGGGGACTGTAAGTGTCTAGGTCTATTTATGGACTCAATTTTTTCCATTGACCTATTTCTCTATTCTTGTACCAATAATATATTTTAATTTTTATAGCTTTGTAATACATCTTGATATCTGTTAGTGAAGTCCTTCAACTTTGTTTCTCCTTTTACATGACCTCAGCTACTTTAATTTTTCCCTATCTTACACTTAATTGCTAGCATTTTGGTTACAGCTACTTTGAATCTATAGGTCAATTTGAAGAGAATGTCAAATCTTCTAAACCACACACATAGTACTTCTTGCATGAAGGTCTTGCTCATCTTTTCTGTTAAATTGATTTATAGATATTTGATATCTTCTGATGCTAGTGTAAATAACATTTTTTAAACAATTTATTTTGTATCATTTAGTGTTTATATAGAAATTTATTGCACACATAGAAATATTACTCATATAGAAATATTGATCCTGTATCTTGTGACTTTGCTAAATTCTTTTGTTATTTCTGTTTACCTTTACATACGCATTTTTGGATATTTTATGTAGTAGGTTTATTTTTAATTATTCTGCTTGTTATAGTTCTCCACTCTAAGGAAATATGTTTTTATCAGTTCTGTAAAAATTTCCACCTTTGTTTTAGTTGAATATAATTTTACTATTTTTCTAATTTTATAAATTTCTCTTTTATCTAGAGATAATAGTGTGAAAGTGCACATTGCCAAAGACAAAGAGAAAAATTGGCAAAGCAACCTGAAAGAAAAAGATTGCATACAAAGAAGCAATAGACTGGCAAACAGATTTCACATTAACTGAAATAGAAGCCAAAGGACAGTGAAACCATATATTTAAAGTGCTGAGAGAAACTATCCACTTGAATTCTTTATCAAGCTAAACTTTCATTCGAGAGAGAAAAGGTGAAATAAAGACATTTTCAGAGAAAGACTCAAATAATTTAATTGTCCCCTAACTTTACTAAGAATTACTAAATTGTAAATGTTACTAAGAAGAGAGAATGAGGAATAGAACGACATTAGAGGGGAAAAGAGGAGATGTAACCACTGATGTTGGAGAATTTTCAACCCGTGTGAGATGATCATGAACAGTTTTCTACCAATGCATTTGAAATTCTATAGTAAAGAAACAATTTTCTAAAAACACATTTTAAAATTGGGTTAAAGAAGAAAGGGAACACTAGAACAGACCAAGATTAATCAATAACAATGAGGAAAATGAAATCATTTTATATGACAAAGGTATAAACTACAGGCCCAGATGGTTTAAGGTAAATTCTAACTATGTTCACAAAACAGATTACCTGTACAAAAATTATTACAATGAACAAAAGGTAATTTGTTATTATTAAATTTATTTTATGATACTTGTATAACTTTGATTAAAAATGTACATGCACAATACAGGAAAGGAAATTTATGAACATAGATACAAAAATACTAAATAAAATATCAGCAAACAAAATTTGCAAGTGTTTATCTTGATTGAATGCATCATGTCTAAGATGATTTTACTCCAGGAGTAAAATGCATTAACACTGGATAAAATGTTGTTGCAAACAAGGAGCTCTTCCTAAGCTGCAAAAGGATATGTGTCAAACTCACAGCAAGCACCATGCTTAGTGGTGATATATTTGAAAAGAAAACAGACTGCACCCTGCTTGGCAGACATGTTTATTTGGGGTTTATTTAGGATGATTTGAGAGTGTTCGCTTTTATATCTCAATGAACTATATATTTGAAAACTTTTATACTAAGTGGTAAATTGCAGTACATGTCAGAAGAACTGTGATCTACACATAGTTTATTTTTAGGTGTCAGTTCATTCAAGCACTTCCAGATATCGGTGCTAGATGTTTGGTTTTGACATTTAGACAAAGACAGGCTGCTTATATATATTTTAGAGAATTCCAACTTGACCTCATCCTTAAATCTGATTGTATATACATTTCATACAGGATCTTATCCATGTGTAAATAAAATACAAAGTCATGGAAAGCTCCATGACAGAGGTATTACCATTAACTTATGTAGTACGATAGCAGTGACTGCTGTGAACGTGACCCGGAGACTCCTGCTATTGCGTGCTGTTAGAAAGAAATAGAACAGGTATTAAGCTCGAAAAGCAAAAAACAGGTGGTTGGCATTCATAGGTTATGTGATTGCCTATGTAGACAATCCAAGAGAATCAGAACCAATAAGAAGTTTCTAGATGCAATAAAATTATAAAACAATGGCATTTTATTCAGAGACAAAAAGCAATTGGCAAATGTAATTAGAATAGAGATCCCATTTACAATGACAAAAAATGATAAGGAATCTAGGACTAAATTTAACAAAAATATTCATGACCTTATTTCTAAAATTATAAAACTTTACTGGAAACTATGAAAGAAGATATAAATAAATGAGAAGCAGTTTGTTTTCATAGTTGAGGTTACTCAGTACCATATGGCAACTGTCCCTACATTAATGTATAAACAGTGGCATTCAAATGAAAATATCAAGAGAGTTTTTCTTCATGAAACTTGAGATCCTGAGCTAAGAACATTTTGAAGAAGAATAAGGACAGCAGTTCTCCTACTAGATATTAGGAATTAGTTATTTTAAATATACTATTAAGTATACTAATTAAAATAAAATGCTGTTGGTGCAAGGATAGACAGAACTTTAGAATAAAATGAAAAGCCCAGAAATATATCCATATAAATATGGAAATTTGGTACATTTAGTCATTCAATACTTATATAGCACTTTTCTTTTTGCTAGTAGAGTCTCCTTCAAGTTGCCTTCCAGGTTCTTTTATATGACTCTATCAGTCATTGATGGCTTCCTTACTGTCTAGTGTGACAATTCGTCCAGACTTACCTTATATACTTCCTGCTCCTAATCTGTTGTTAGCCATTTTTCCAAGAAACCTTGGAGATAAAACCTCCATGAGTTCATACTGATACTTCCAATTCAGATTCGGGAATACAAAGGTTTTTACTTATGTTCTCATAAATTAAATCTGTATCTTCTTTAACATTGGGAATCACAGTTGTCAAGTACAGGAGAGAAATAAATTACAATATTCTATCATTGCCCATTTGTTTTATCCTCTATCACATGCAGAATCAGCTCAGAATAAATAATAATAATGATAATAATAATAATAATAATACAACCACTGCCAGTAAGTTCACTCTGAAAATAGTTGTTTTGTTGTAAATATTGTGTGTGGCTTTTTGTTGCTATTGCATGGCTGTTTTATTTTTTTTCATGTGCTAACTTGGGGGGATTCAAACTCACATTGCTGCTTTCATAGCTCAGAATCCCCCTTTGGTCAAAGGGATTCTGGAATTTTCTTCCCTGTAATTAAAAATATATAAAGATTAATCAAATTGGCGAATGAGTGTTTATTTCAGCCTAGGATATACTTTGTTGTTTATTTCTAAAGGTCACTGTAGTGAAATCTTACTGGGGGCTTTAGAATAAGGTACAGCAAACTGCAGTAGAAATCAGTGTGTCTTTGGAGAGGTTTAATGTAGCCAATAATCTTCAGCAACTCTTCGAAACTGCAAACAAAAGTACAGTCTAAGTCAAAACTGTAATTGCTATCAAAATGTAGCATTAAGAAAAATACTTCATTGCCTCCTTTCAATCAGATTGCTATCTCTAAATCCCTTCTATGTTGAAATTCTGGAGCTGGCACTTGTGGTCGTGGATATGTTTGTGTTTTGCTTGCCTATCACCCATTTCCCCTATTTTGGCTTAAATACATTAATTTCCTTTATTTTTCAAATTAAGACTATTTTTTAAGAGCAGTTTTAGGTTTACAGCAAAATTAACATGTGCATAGCCTCTCCCATGGTCAGCATTCTCCACCAGAAGAGATAGAGTTGTTATAATTGATGAACCTACATTGACGCATTGCAATCACCCAAAGTTCACAGTTTCCAGAAGGATTCATTCTTGGTATTACACGTTCTGTGGCTGTGGGAGAATGTGTAACGGCAGGCACCTATGATTATGCTATCATGCAGGTAGTTTCACTGTCCCCAAAATTCTACTTGCTCCTCTTATCTATCCCTTCTTCTCTCCTCCCACCAATCCCTGGCAATCATTTGATCTTTCTTGTGCCCATAGTTTTGTTTTTGCCATTTTTCATAATATAGATGGAATCATACAGTATGTAGCTAACTTCATTTTGAAGATGCTCTTTTTCACTAGAAATTTTCTACTTTGAGGGATTTCTTACCCTCTAGGAGTGACTCCAACTAGATTAGTCAGCTCTTCAAAATTGATTGGACTAATGTAGAAAGGTAGTAGGTCATTCATTCCAGTATGGTATTATGAGGAGAACATTGATTAATTCCACTTGTTTTGGATCAGCTCTGATTTTTTACCTTTTTCCAGCTTGTTTCTCTAGTGTTATTGTCAATTTTGTGTTCCCTGATATCCACTTAATACATTCATCTTCTGTTTAGAGTTGGCTTCTGCTACTTACAACCAATTATAACTGATTCAGTGGTGATCAGTTGAGTACATTAGAAATGTTCAGTCAATTTAAATCATAACTCCTCTTCCAATAGTTTTCTTGATCTTCCTTTCCCTGTTCTATTGAAAAAATATACTTTATAATTCACTTATTTTTATTGTTTATCTCTCCCATTAGAACATAAGCTCCATGAGGATAAGAGTTCTTTGTTTATTTACTATTTATTTTTTAAATTAAAGTGTAGTTGACATACATATCATATTAGTTTCAGGTGTACAATATAGTGATTCAACATATATATTCTTTGTGATGATATCATCACAATAACTCTAGTAACTATCTGCCACCATACAAAGTTATTATGATAATATTGACATTTCCTCCTATGCTATACATTCTATCCCTGTGACTGACTTTTTAAAAATAACTGGATGTTTGACATCTTATTCTACTCCACACTTTTTACTCATCCATTCACCTCCCTCTCCTCTGACAACTATCAGTTTGTTTTCTGTATCTTTGTGTCTGTTTCTGTTTTGTTTTATTAGTTTTTGTTCTTTTTTTACATTTTACATATAAGGGAGATTATATGGTATTTGTCTTTGTTTGATTTATTTCATTTAGCATAATACCTTCTAGGTCAATTCATGTTGTCACAAGTGGTAAGATTTCATTCTTTTTTATGGGTGAATAGTACTCCAATGTGCCTATATGCACCACCTCTTCTTTATCAATTACTCTATGATTGAATCCTCTATGATTCCCTATGTTTTTTCCAAATTTTTGCTGTTGTAAATAATGGTGCAATGAACATATAGATGATTGATATGTATTTATTGCCATTTTATTGTTCATATTTTTATCTTTTTTCCTTCATCTTACAGAAGACCCTTTAACATTTCTTGTAATGCTGGTTTGGTGGTGTTGAACTCCTTTAGCCTTTTTTTGTCTGGGAAACTCTTTACTTGTCCTTTGATTCTAAATGATAGCTTTGCTGGATAGAGTAATCTTGGTTGTAAGTCCTTGCTTTTCATCACTTTGAATATTTCTTGCCAATCCCTTCTG
This sequence comes from Anoura caudifer, assembly GCA_004027475.1. Classification (NCBI taxonomy): domain Eukaryota; kingdom Metazoa; phylum Chordata; class Mammalia; order Chiroptera; family Phyllostomidae; genus Anoura; species Anoura caudifer. The sequence goes on from PVKU01005751.1 coordinate 68,149, forward strand.
GCTTGCAAAGTTTCTGTTGAGAAATCAACTGACTGTCTTATGGGAGCCCCCTTATAGTAACTAACTGCTTTTCTCTTGCTGCTTTTAAGATTCTCTTTTTACCTTTAACCTTTGACATTTTTAATTATGATGTATCTTGGTGTGGGTCTCTTTGTGTTCACCTTGTTTGGGACTCTCTGTGCTTCCCGCACTTGTATGTATCTTTCTTCACCAGATTAGGGAAGTTTGCAGTCATTATTTTTTCAAATTGGTTCCCAATTCCTTGCTCTCTTTCTTCCTCTTTTGGCATCCACATGATGAGAATGTTGGTATGCTTGAAGCTGTCCTAGATGTTCCTTGAACTATCCTCATTTTTTTGGATTCTTTTTTAGTTTTTGCTGTTTCGATTGTGTATTTTTTGCTTATCTTCCAAATTGTTGATTTGATGCTCTGTTTCGTGTACTCTACTGTTTATTCCCTGTAATGTATTCTTCATTTAAGTTAGTGTACTCTTCATTTCCAACTGGTTCTTTTTTAACAAATCTTTTCTATTTCAATTTCTTTGTTTCCTCTCTCTTTGTTAAAGTTCTCACTGAGATCACCGAGCATCCTTATAACCAGTGTTTTGAACTCTGCATTAGTAGACTGCTCATCTCTATTGTGTTTAGTTCTTTTTCTGGAGTTTCGGTCTGTTCTTTCATTTGGGACATATTTCTTTGTCTCCTCATTTCAGCTGCTTCCCTGTGTTACTTTCTATGTATTAGGTATATATGCTATGTCTCCCAGACTTGGTAAAGTGGCCTAAAGTAGTAAGTGTCCTGTAAGGGCCCAGTAGTAAAACCTCTTCAGTCACCCAAGCTGGGCATTACAGGTGCACCCATCATGTGGACTGTGTGCACTTTCCTATTGTAGTTGATCATTGATTGCTGTCAGTGGAAGGCATTTACCACCAGGCCTGTTGGCTGGGATAAATGGCAGTGACCATAGTAGAGGATCTGCTGTGTAGTGGCCAACCCATAGAGCAGGTTTCCCTTCAGCCAGGCCCTGGTGCCTGTTGAGTTCATCCCTTGAGTGTGTTGATTGTGGAGGTGTCTGATTGGTGTTTTGGTGCAGTCTGAAGCTGTTCCTTGGGTGTGCTGGCTCTGGGGCTTCCTAGGAGGTGCAGACCAAGGTCAGCTGCTGCTTGTGTCCTGCCTGGGGCCACCCAACATGAGCTATAAAATGATCTGGAGATGGCTACTATTTGTGTTGCATTGGAGGTGCCTGGGAAAGGCTGAGCTGCAAGCCACGGTCAGCTTCAGCTAGTTCCAGGCCAGGGCTACTTACCAAGAGGTACAGGGCACTCCAAGGCCAGATGCTCTTATCTGCAGTTTGTGAACCTTTGAGAGACTTTAGGAAAGTCTGCAGCATGAGCCAAGTCAGGTGGTTTATATGAAAAAGCCACTGGGAATGGCTTGGTTGGGCCAACAAGTTGGGTGGGGTGATGTCTCAGTAAATAACCAGGACAAGGCAAATTGTGTTAGCCAGATTGTTGGTCTTATATATGGTGCCCACCTGTTGGCTCTGTGTGTACAGAGCTCAGAAAATGAACAATGGCTTCTGTCAGCACTTCTGTCTGGGAGAAATCTGCCCCTCTGCCTCTGGCCCTGAAGCTGGACAGTTCAGTTCTTCCCCATTTGTCCCTGTCATCTTTCAAGCTGCTGCCTCAGCACTGGAGCTTAGAGCAAGTGAGTCTGAATGAATTTATGTGGGCCTTTTAAGAGGAACACTTGGGACTCCAGTAGCTCTCTGTCCCAGCCACAACCCCCACTTGTTTTCACAGCCAGCAGTTATGGGGATTTTTCCTCCCTGCACTGGAAATTTGGGGGGGGTTCTGGGTGTGGAGCTGGGACCTCAGGAGTGACTTTTGCAGATGAGATATTCTTATTGATTTTAACCACCACACATGGGTGTTGGACCAGCCTGTTTGGGGTCTTGGCCCCTCTGATCAATCTCAATGTGGCTTCTTAAATCCTTAGTTGTAGGACTTTCATTTAGCTAGATTTCAGGTGGTTTTGAATGATGGTTGTTCTGTAGCTTAGTTGTAATTTTGATGTGGTTTTGGGAGGTTCTGAGTACTATGTTTACTGACATCACCATCTTACCTGAAGCCCATTTTTAGTTTTTTTTGAAAAACCTCCATACTGTTTTCCACTGTGGCTGTACCAATTTACAACCTCACCAACAGTGTACAAGGGTGCCCTTTCTACACAGCCTCAAGGGTTCTTTAAATCCATTCCTTTGATCCCTATATTCCAAGTATTTAGGACAATTTCTGAAATGTAGCAGGTGCTCAAGCAATATTTGTGAATTTAATTAATAAGGTTTGTATGCCACTTTTTTTTTTTTTTTTGACTCTTTGGATTGGAGCAATACATAGATCCAGTTGATTGTGAGACTTTAGCATGCTTTTGCTGCAGATGGTTTTGGTACGTTACCACTGAGTGGGCTGGGAGAAAATGTAATTATATGGAAGGCAGTAACAAGATGCTCTCCACCTCCAAGGAAATAAACAAAACTATGGGCTCAGATGGTTAAATTTCTACATGGTCTTCCAGCTCTTGATATCTAACCAAAGTCCATTTTACATTGTAAGGGAAATTTTGAAAATATCAATGTCACAATAAGGTAAAAGCAGATTCAATTAAAGAACTCAAAAATGTATTAATTTTTATTAAAAAATTTAAAACTTGCACTTATTTCTACTAAATGACATAGCACTAAACTGACACCTAATGTCATAATCAGGGGGAGGCAAGAACAGCTCAGAGAGAATGGCTGGTGTGTGATCTGAGACATTGCTGTAGACACTGAAATCAGAATTAGGTAATTACCAGAATGTTACATATGCTAGTGGATGGTAAATTGAACAACTAATCTTAGATGAGGAAGGGGAATTAATATTTATTAAACAACTTGTGTTTTGCATAAGCTTTACTTATATTATTTTACATATACCCTTCATATTTTTTACATTATTTTCAAAATAAGCCCATGTCTTAGCACCTTCATTTTATAAACAGAAAAAAAAATAAGAAAAGTTAGTTAACTTATAGTGACACAACAAGAAAGAGTCAGTCTCCAAATTTGGCTTAGGTTAATCTATATCTATTCTTTCTACTGCATCATCTCCAACATAGGAAATTAAATATAAAGCTATGGAAAAAAGCTACTTTCTCTGGGTAAAAATGGTGGATTGAGTATATGCAATACATACCACTCTCTTGTTAAACCCTAAACCCCCCTTTAAAATAACAGAAACTTTTTTTAAAGGGAAAAACATGTGAGGACAAGAGAAAAAGAAAATAAACAACAAAATTGGTAAATTGGTAAGTAGATTTGAAAGTGGTAACTGATTAAGCAGACCTGAGGTAACTGAATCCCATGTTGGCAGTGGAGAACGTTGAGTAACAAATTGATTTGCTCTGTTGAATCTCCAGGGCTCTAAAGTTAGAGCTGATACTTGTGTAAGCGCAAGGGAAGTAGTCTGATCTTGAAGCTGTTAAGTTCCTCGGATTCACATCCCAGCTACACAGAGCTGTATGATGGCTCTCATGTCCTACATCCTGGAAGACTGAAGATACACTCTCTGGAGATGGTAATGCAGAAAGTCACTGGAGGATCCCAAACACAATGGAAGACAGGGGACCATCCTGAAAGTGGAAGGAAAGAGCTGAAGTTTGTATACTTAATGCTGAAGTCTCTGTCTTTCTCTGTGCACTTTGAAGAGAGCTTGCAGCCTGGTCCATGACCTTCAGGAGAGGAATATGGGTGATCATTCTCTGGAGAACCTGCATAGCCCATAGCTCTCCAACAGAAAAGATTGGATCACATTAACACCTGGAATTCTTCACTGAAATAACTTGCCTCATCACTTGGAGCTGAAAGCCGTGTCAAACTAGCTCTATCTTTGTGCTCAGAGCTTCTAATCTACATTTAAAAGAATTATTTTAAAGATAACAACATAAAATTTACCATCTTAACCATTTTAAGTGTATAACTTAGTAGCATTAAGTACATTTATACTGTACAATGGATCTCTAGAACCTTTTCATTTTTCAAAAGTGAAACTCTATACCCATTGAAAAACAACTCTCCACTTCTCCCTCTTCTCAACCCCTGGTAACATCATTCTGCTGTTTCTGTGAGTTTGACGACTTTAGATACCTCATATAAGTGTAATTGTACAGTATTTGTCTTTCTGACTGGCATATTTCACTTCATCATAATGTCTTCAACTATCAGCTGTGTTGTAACATGTGACAGGATTTCCTTTTTTAAGTTGGAATAATATTTCAGCTTCTAATCAACTTTTAACACTCCACTCTTAAAAATGTGCAGGCAATGATGGACAATTACCAGACATTAGAAGAGAACCTTTTGCATGAAAGACAGAGAGACACAAATTAACATAAGACATCAGACTATTCAGGGATGAGATGACTTTATAAAAACTATCAATCAAAATATCAGAGGACAGAAGATACCATACAGAAAGTAAGAATAGAATAATTACTTTAAAATAAAGAAACAATAAAAACAAAATCAAACAGAACAAAAGATGTTCTTGGGAAAACTCAAAAGAATGGTGAGACTATCTGCTGGAGAAATTTTCTCAGAAAGTGGAGAAAATAAGATGATGCATGAGAAAAAAAAAGATAAGATTAGGGCAACAAGTCAGAAAATCCAAAATAATAGGAGTTTTAGGTAGAGAAAAATGAGAAAATTAAGGGGGACAAACCCCCCCACAATAATGTACAAAAATTACCTTGAATGAAAGGGCGTGAATTTTTCTGTTCAAGGACCCATAAAATTCCTAGCAAAATGGCATACCATAATGAAACCTCAGGACACCAGGAACAATGAGATCATGCTACTAATTTTTAGAGAGAAATAAAAGTTTTGGAAATTAGAATGACATCAAAATTGCAATAGCAATGCTGTAAGCTAGAAGACAATGGAAAAATGTCTCCAATTTAAAGTTCTATACCTTGCTAATTTATTAATCAAGGTCTCTAATAAATATTAAATTTGCATCCTGACCAGTGTGGCTTAGTTGGTTGGGCATTGTCCCACAAAGTGAAAGGTCATGAGTGGGATTTGCAGTCAGGGCATAAGTCAGGGTAGATTTGGTCCCTGGTCGGGGAGCACACAAGAGGAAATTGATTGATGTTTTTCTTTCAGATTGATGTGTCTCTCTCTCTCCCTCCCTTCCCCTGTCTCTAAAAATAGATAAGTAAAGTTAAAAAAAAATTGTGAGTGTCAAGGCTCTATTTTATTTCACTTGCTGAATTCTATTAGAGAAATAATAAGGTAGACCAACCTTCTCTGTATTTCCCTTTTGTGGTTGTTTTTAAATAAAACTTTATTTTTAGAATAGTTTTAGATTTACAGGAAAATCGTGCAGTGAGTAGACTTCCCATTTCTCCACACCTAGTCTTGCCCTGTAATTAACATCCTACATTAGTATGGTATGTTTGTCATGACTTATGAACCAATATTAATGCATTATTTTTAACTAAAGCCCATACTTTATTCAGCTCTCCTTAGTTCTCACCTAATGTTTTTCTTCCACTTTAGGATCCAATCCAGGATACCACATTACATGTCACATCTTTTTAGGCTCCTCTTGGCTCTCACAATTTTATAAACTTACCTAATTTTTAATTATCTTGATAGTTTTGAGGAATATTGGTTGGATATTTTGTGGAATGTCCTTCAATTGGAACTTATCTGATATTTTTCTTATGATTTCTAACCTAACAGGGGTATAGGTTTTGGGAGGAAGACCACACAGGTGAAGTGCCATTTTCATCATGTCCTGTCAAGGGTATAGGCTGTCAACATAACTTATCATTGTTAATCTTGACTTCAGTTACCTGGCTAAAGTAGTGTTTATCAGGCTTCCCCATTGTAAGTTACTCTAACCTGCCAACTCCCTTTCCTTACTGCGCTTGGTGAAAGGAAGTCACTAGGTATAACTCATACTTACCAGGCACAGGTTATGCTGAGAGGGTAGTATCTGCATACTCCACTGTATGGAATTACAGTGGAGTATGCAGAATACCAGTATTCAGGTTACTGTGTTTGGAATTCCTCTGCTAGGCAGATTTGTTGTTTCTCCTCTCATTCATTTATTCAATAATTAATTTATACCAGTGTTCCAGTATTAACTCATGGATATTTTATATATTGGGTTATAATCCAATATTACTATATTTTTCTGTGTATTTCTTTTTGTAATACTTGTTTTAGAGGTGCTGTGTCACAAAAACCAACATACTCTAGTTGCCTTTCTTCTAATATATAGTTTTTAGCCTAGATCTTAAAAAGATAAAATTGATGTACTGAAAAAAAAACGCTCTCCTACTTGTACACAAGTCATAGACTTTTATTAAAAATAAATGCAGTCAGCATCCTCTGTTAGCAACGAAAACCACTCCATGGAAGTCACTGTGCCTATGGAGCTAATGGTCCATTCACTTACTGTAACGCCATTTCCTTGAATTAGGTCTGTTGAGATGAATTTATGTTGCGGTTAACCTGAGCTGCTATAAAACTTGAAGCATTAAAATGCTTCTTACTGTACTGATTATCATATGACTCATACTCCCATCAAGCAGCATATGTAAGAAGATGTATTTTCTCTAATTTTAAGTGGCTTTATAGCAGAAAATTTTATTTAGAGTAGATAGAGCTTCTTTGGCAGACTTATAAAAAGAAAACAATCCTCAAAAGGGTTAGATGCTAAATTTTGAATACTTCTTTTAAAAATATAGTTGTTTGCATTTTCTAACTAATTTCTCCATCTGTGGTCTTCATTACTTAGGCTATATACCTTCAATCATATAAATCACTAAGTGCTCAAAAGACTCATTGCCAAGACTCAGGACAAGTCATTAACCTTGGAAAGTTTAATTAGCAACAGTGTAGAAGAATGTGAGTGGTGGAAGTACTTGCCTTATTCTTAACTTTTTTGTGAATGCTTCCTAAGTTTCATCATTAAGTAAAAGGTTTTCTACAGGCTGCTGGTAGAAGTCACTTATCAAATTGAAACAATTTTCTTCTATTCATTGCTTAGTAAAATTTTTTTAAAAAGTTGAGATTTAACATTAAATTTTTCAAATAATTTTAAAGAAACTCTTATTTTTTCCTCTTTTTATCTCTTAGTGTAGTAAGTTGCGTTTGTTGATTTTCTAATGTTGACCATTCTTGTATTCCTGTAAAAAATGTTATTTGGTTCATATGACATAGAGATTATTTGTTCCTTGAGGATTTGGTAATATTTTCCTATAAAACCATCTTGTGCTGGTACATTTACTATAGGACAGATTTTTTTTACTGTAAAAAATTTCTTCTATGGTTATTAATCCATGTATGTTTACTGTCTTCTTGAGTCAATTTTGTTAATTTATATTTTTCTAGGTAAGCACCAGTTATCTAGATTTTCAAATTTACTGATATAATGTTGTACCATAATCTTAAAAGAAAAAATAATATTCTTTGTATGCATCTTATATTCTCTTTCTTGATCATATCCTAATGTGGTTATTTGTGCTTTTTTAAAAATTAAGATTACCAAATTTCATCTATTTTACTGGTCTTCCCCCAAAACCAGGTTTAAACATATTTATTTATTTTTAGAGAGAGGGGAAGGGATGAAAGGAGAAGGAGAGAAACATTGATATTAGAGAGAAACTTTGATCAGTTGCCTCTTGTACGCACCCGACCCAGGACTGAACCCACTATAAAGTCACTTAAAAATTAGAGAAAATACTGAGAATCGAACTGGCAGCTTTTCACTTTGCGGGGCGATGCCCAACCAACTGAGCCACTCTAATCGGAGCCTCAACAACCAGTTTTGTATTTACTTGATTGATTTACTGATTTCTACTATTTTTAATAAACAAGGTAATACTAAATAACCATTTAAAAACTTACTTTTTTGGAAAAAAATTTTGGAAAAATATATTGGCAATTGAAAAAGAAGTTTAAACAAGTCCTGCTTCCTCTCACACCCACAAAAATAATTTCAGGCTGCTTAAATTTTTCTATTCTCTTTTTTCAGTAGGAGAGAAACTTTATTGTATAGCTGTATTCATGGATTTGCAGATTTTCAAAGGTATTAGGCTACATCTTGTGAGAATGTCAATGGTGTTTTGTCTTTAACAATCTGACTTGGAACAAACTGGAATCATCCTAGGCAAAAGAGATGACTACTATTTCAGTTATCATTGTAGACCTCTCCATAAAGCATAAACTTATAAAGTGATAAGAAAATTATGTAATGGACAGGGAGAAGCCTCCTGAGGTAAACCAACTTATATAGCAAAATAGGTAAATGATTTTGCACAAAAAATTATGCATCCATTTTGAGCTTGCATCTAAAGTGCTTAGGAGACTAGCTTCTTTGTCATATTTGAAAAGAGCTGTAACAGCTTGATCCTTCTTTTGGGGTCCTCTTATGATTATCCCTGCAGAAAAACTCCAATAATGAGGGAGAAAATGAAAACATTCGCATTTGGAATTGTTTTGCCATTATTTTCTATCTTGCTTCTTCATTCTTACATATATGTGTTTGTGTAAACATTAAAGCCAGAACTGATTGGAACAAGAGTTTTGTGGCCCACACAGCACATGCTAAATCCACACTGCTGCCGGTGAGTGGGACACTTACCTTTCCAAGCTGGGCTAACACCTAATTGTCTCCACATTGTGAGAAGTGTAAAGACCATCATGACAATGGGGAGAAAGTTCAGCCAATTCAATTTATTTAACACCTCATAATACTCTGGAGTTTTTCTTCACTGCCCAGGCTTGTAAAATTTATTATGAATCTTTAATCCCTCCCTCTACTTTCCTTAGGGCTTTAAAGTGAATGTAAAACAACAACAAACAGTCTATAAAAACACTTCCACCATAGCAGCATATGTTGCTATGTGTTATGACTACAGGTTTGTCAGTACCTTTAAAAATCCATTCGGAATGTGTTTGTCTTTTCAGACATTCTTATATATAGATTTTGGCTTTCTTATGTGAAAGAGATGTTAACAGCAAGTCAACATTTGCATGGTTTATATTCCTCCCTCTGTCCTTGCTTTAAAAATATTTTTATTATAAAGATAAGTCACACCATAAAAATGTTATTACTTTTACCATAAAGATAGCACATTCATGTGCAAAAAATTAAAATATTACAGAAAAGAATAAACTAAAAGGTAAAATTCTCCTGTTCATTATCTCTACTTTTGCTTTGAGATACATTTTGGGCTTTTTTCAAAAGATTGGGCTGTATTTACAAAACCAAAGTAACTAGTCATCAGTAACCAGATTGTAGCAGCAGAATCACAGCCAAAAGACAAAATAAAACAAAACAAAACCCAGGAAAATTCCTACAATGTCTGATTACTAGGTGTCATTTCCCAAGGCAAAAATGATGGCTTACTTCTTCCTTTATCCTAGTAAGGAATTAACAATGCACATCATTACTCCAAAGGGGAAAAACCCTTTCTTTTGAGTGACATTGGACCATATGATTTATCATACCAACAGGGACAGAGAGCGCAAACCAGAACAGTTCTAGATAAACTGGGACACGTGGCCCCCCTATACAGTACATTCACTCTATTCAGTTTTAGCATTGATTATGTACCGCTTGGTACTGTTGTTTTGTGTCATAAAGTCTCATTTTACATTTTAACTCTTCACTAGCAAGCACTTTGACTTTTATTTTTTAGATCCCTAGGTGCATCCAACAGAATGATTAGTAAGAATTGATATATATTAATAAGAATTGAATGATTGGTAAGAAATGATAGTAAGAATTTGATAAATGTTTTTTCTTTCTTGATTCACAAAGATCTTAATGATTTCTAAGATTTTTCTGTCCCCATCTCCAGCCTATTAGCAGCCCCTTACTTGTGATTCTGTGGGTTGTTGGATTTTGCAGATCTTTCTTCAAGCCTGTGAAGTAGCATTGAGATACACGGAAGAGGGCTCCCTGCCTGATTTTGGGAGGTCTGGAGTAGAGACTAATTCTGGGAATAATACAGAATGTCCAGCAGCCTGTACTACTGAGTTAATTGGTGGTCTCACCACATTCATAGTGGCTAGTTCTATTCCTGAGCTTCCAATGTATTTTTCTTGGGATATAGTTATGGTATCTATTGCTTGTTTGCTTGGTAGTTAGGAGATATTCAATCCCAAACTAATTAATGACAACAATGCAAAGAATCAGACAGATTTAGGAGGCAGGACAAGAGGGAGCAATGATGACTTGGAGGAACAACCTCATTAAGAGCTGCCTTTCGGATGGCAGTGCTCTTTTTCACTGGAACTTCTTTCCTTGCCTTGTTAGCTTTGAAGATGATTCTGCACCTGCTCTCACATCCCCTTCAAAGATGTGTAAGACAGAGTCCCAGCCTGCTGGGAAAACTGTTGGGGAGATGAATGCTTGAGCAAATAAATTACCATACAGTAGACAGACTTATGACCACTTCTGGAGAGAGTGACAAGGTCTGTGAGGGTGGGAGTGCCGAAGGGGGTGTGATGTCAGGGCATGTGGACCCAGCTCTGGGTTTTGAGAGAGGAAGAAATCATTGCAAAGCATCAGGATAAAAAGATCATAAAAGTCTTGAGTTTAAAAATCCTGCAATTGAAGTGTTGAGTGACAGAAACTATGATTAAAATTGATTTGTGTGACTGGTTCAGTTCTTTCACAGGCCTATGAAACTATGAGTGATCTCTTTGTATACCACATACTTGTATAAAAACCAATTCAAATGGTATTTGAGTGACTTTGTTAACTATGATATTTAATAAGACATAATTTATAAAATTAAATACATATATAATTAATATATGAAATATACATTTTTATGGCCCACAGTTTTTATTTTCCTCCTAGTCATCTCTTTTTTAAAGAACTGCTCTTAGATCTCCATTGAGGTACCATAGTTTGCAATGAGGTAAGTTCTTTGAGGTTCCTCAAATTCATAAACCTGTGTGCAGAGATTATAACTTCCTCAGTGACTATAAAACACATATGCTCAAGTAATTAAGGGTACTTAAGAGGTTAAAACATGCTTGAAATCCCCAAACAAGTTTGTAAGTACTTTTCCAGAGAACTGCTTGCCTAAAAAAGGGTATGCCAGTTCCCAACACAGCCATGATTTGCACCACTGAACTCAGAATACCTGATGACTAGATTTCCTCAACATGGGTATTTGATCATTTGTTTGTTTTATGCTGAGAATATATTGTTGAACTTGTGGCTTGGCGATACTGTAAGTTAGTAAATGATGGAAATAAGGGTTTTAATTTCTGGTTAGGATTTCTCACTGTTTCTTGGTGCTGCTAGAACTAAAGCTAGGGTCCCTTCACATTATGGCTTGATTCACGCTTGTCTCCATGATCTAGGCCCAGTAGTAGCCTGCTCAGATGACTGATGTATAGCAAATCCACGTTCCTGGCTCTGGTCTGTGTCAGGAAGTGACTAAGGTCACCATGGAGTGGGCTTATTTCCTTTCGTCAATTTTTCTAGTTTCACTGTATATGATTTTTCCTCACAAGTCTACCAGGCTGTTTCCTTTATCTGACCCTTTACTTAGGGCAGAAGGAAGAGATGAGGTATAGCACCACCCTGTGGGAATTGGTAAGTAGGGGGCCAGTGCAAGAAAATGCTAATATTCTGGCTCTTGCTATTATTGTCAATAATAAAGTCTTTTATCTCTGACCCAGAAGTCTTGTATCTTCTTCCAGCACCCTTGAAACTGTGGTAGGCTAATATGTTAACTTGCAAGTTGGGTAAAATCTAACTCTTAGCATTTCCTGACATTTCTGTTATAAGCCTCTTTGTATTCTACTTTCTTTGCCCAGCCATTGAATATGGTTGTTTCCCAAAGTTCTGCCTCTGGCTTACTGTCATTCTTTTCCTTCGTCCTTTCCCTAGGTGATCTTATTTAGTTTCATGTTTGTATTTCTAAATGATAGAGAATGACTTCCAAATGTGCATTTCTAGCCTCGATGTCTCCTCTGAGCTGTGGATTCCTATCTATAACTCTGATACTCGAGTGCCTCAATCTTAACAGGTATCATACTATCTCCTGGTACCAGTCATGCCTGGACCTTCACCTGCAGGGTTGCTACCGCAGTTGGTGGTGCAGCCATTCAGCTGGGCACTTGAGCCAGCTGATGATTTTTGACTCTTATTCTCCTCTCACCTGTCCACATTTTAATCACTAGTATTACTGATTTTTCTTCTTAAATCATATTTACTTCCACTTTCATTATCACTACTCCAGTTTGAGCCCTCACTACCCATATTTTGGGCCACAACAGTATTAGTACTAGGGTTTTCCAGAGAAACATAACCAATTATATATATCCATATATACTGTTTGTTATATAATATGTAAATCTATTCTATTTATCTATCATCTAGTTACCTATCCACTCATCCATCCCTATTAGGAGGAAGACAGATGATTGGATAGATAAATGGATAGATTTACCATAAGGAATTGGCTTATGTGATTATGTGATTATGTGAGGCTGGTAAGCCCAAAGTCTGCAAGGTGGACTGGTGGTGTGGGAGACCCAGAAGAGCCAATATTTTAGTTCCAATGCTGTTAGGCAGGAAGAACCATTATTGCAGGTGATGTTCAAAGACAGTTAACTGGAGAATTCTCTCCTACTGGAGGGGTAGTTTGTCTTTTTATTCTATCCAGGCTTTCAATTGATTGCATGAAGCCTACCCACATTATCAAGAGTAAACTGTTTTACTCAAGTCCACTGATTTAAATGTTAATCTCATCCAAAAACACACTCAGAGAAACACCCAGAATAATATTTGACCAACTCTCTGGGAACCTCATGGCCTAGCCAAGTTGATACATAAAATTAACCATCATTAATAGCTTCCTAAATGGCCTCCTTGTTTCCAACTTTGTTCCTTTCAAATTGATCTTCCAAAGTCATTTATCCACAAAACAAATCAGACCATGTGACTCTCCCTCTTAAAACCCTTCAGTAGTTCCATATTACCTCCAGAATAAAGGCCACCCTAAACCTGGCTGACACATTATGACATATTGTGTAATATTTCCTTAGACATACTAGGTCAGGACCCCTGTTCTCTAACTGGAATTCTCGTCTTCTTTCCTTGCATTTGGCTGATTCCCACTACTGACTGACAGACACACAACTCAAGGATAAACCTCGGGAAGACTTCTGGCTCTTCCAGGCTAAAGGTTGTGCCTCTTTTCTGTGCACATGTTGTTTCTATTTCTGCTTCTGCTTTACTACAGTGCATTAGATATAACTGTTTGTTGTTCTAAACACAGGATTGAAAAACCAATTTCTCCTATAAGGGAAGAGACTATGTCTTATTTGTTTTTGAAACCTCAGTGTCTGAACAGTGACTGACATAGTGTTGCTCAATACATGTTGGCTGATCAGCTGATTTCAAGTCCCCATAGCTCCATATTGGAGTTGGGATGGAGGAAATAGAGGAAGAGAATAACGGAGATCTCCTTGGATTAAAAAAAAAAATCAAAACTTAAATCCACCATGAAGTTTCAGATTCTTTTGGAAAGTGTCTTTAAACAACTAATAAAATCAAGGGCTTCTTATTGAGCATTAAGAATACCTGTAGGAAAAGAAAAAAGAATACCTGTAGGAACAGAGGCTGACTATAACTTTCTTCATCATTACCGTAAAGTGAGGTCAGCTGACACTTCAAAAATTATTATTAATCATTCTTATTCTTATTCCCGAAAGATTTAAAATGCCTGAGAACGCTATAATTAGATTTTTTTGTGGCTTGTACTTAATACACAGGCATTTTTGTTGGAAGGCAGCATTCAGTCCATACACCACATTCCCGGCACCTGAAACCATGGCAACCATGACTTCTGATCATTTGTAGGCAGTTTAATTTGGCTTAAACATTTAGAGGCATTATTTTGCCAGTTATTTCTGAAAATGATTTTACAAACACTTCAATACGAATAAATTTTTATTTTATTTTAGTGCTTTTCTAATGAACCATTATCTTCCTCTTTTTTCTGATTCTAAAGATGGAAAATGATCTGCAGCTATATGGCTATCAGTATGCTCAAGCACCATTTACTTAGTCTTTGGAATCAGCTCCCACAATCCAGTGCAGGGCAGAGAAAGGTGTGATCTTTTAAAGAAAGTCATAATGCCCCTTTCTCATTTTTCTCTAAGTTAACACTGTAAGGGGGTCCATGTAATTTTAAATCCTAAAATGCAAACTGAGATAAAGAAAGACAATTATTGATGCTTTTATATGTGTGTCAGGAAGTGGGATGTTTCATTATTTTTTAAAGCTATTAAGTATAGATGGGAAATTCATCTAATTTCTAACTGACATCCTTTTTATCCAATCTCAAAGTAGCTTCTCCATGTACATTAGCTGAGTCATCTATTGATTACAAGGACTGCTGTCACAAAACAGCAGGCTGAATTTCAATCCTAAAAGCTCAATAACTAAGTTTCTTCAGAGGCCTCTCAACATTAGTGTTTAGAAGCTTACATTCAAAATTACTCGAGATAAACTACCCACATTTGTAAAAGCTGTGGATATATATGGAAATTTTTCTTCTATCCAACTTGAAGAACACAGTTTTGTGTCAGTGGTTAGGGGAGTTCTAAAACCTCTAGCTGATAAAATGTTTATTAGGTAATACTTTCGGAGTTATAATTGTGATGGTAAATGCATTCACACAAAATTAAATGAGGCCAAGTGGGAGTGTTGTTAAATATCTTCTGAGAAATTTTGGCAAGTTGCAATAGACATTAAGACTCTAAGTCATTTTAGAACAGAATTCAATTATTCTGTATTTTTCAACACTTGTTCATTATAATTGGGGAGCCATACAAATAACATAAATATTAAGATTATCTCTGTAGATATTTGTTTGGCTTGCCAATATCTATACAGCTTCTTCTTCTTTGTTCAGACCACACACTTGACTAAATGTTATCATTTGCATTTTGATATATAAACTGGGGTTTGTTAGTGGTGGAAGTATTTTTATAAATAAATTACAAGAAATTTAAAACTGTTTTCTTCTTGTACATAAACATCTGTTAGCACAAATAACCCCATTTCCTCAATAGTACTTTGGTACTGTGATAGTTTTATATGCAGAAAAAAAGTATGAAGAAATTAGGCAGACAGTGCGAGGACTCTTGGTTAGGGATCTCTTAGACAATCCTCCATGGGGCCAAGGCCTTTCTAAAAAATTTCTACTAAGAGTTGAGATTTCCTTTCTTTGGTTTCCAGATTATCCCTTACCTTACAATTGCAGAAACCCATGGACCTTAAACATAAAGTTGGTTGGTGCAAGTTGCTTAAAATATTCACTTTGATTTTTGAAGCAAAATTGTATGATTGGCTTTTAATCATGCATTTTAAAAGGCCCTGTCCCTCCCTGACCCCTTAAGAAACTTGAGCTTCTGTCTCCCTGATCATCCCCAATGTGCTTAGCAAAGCTGGCTTCCCTCACGTATCTGGAATGACCCTTGCCTGTGTGGACACTCGTGGTAAGTCAGATTAAACTCAGCTGCCTTATTGCAAGAGAGGCCTGCCGTTCTCTACCTGAGCAGCATTAGACAGTAGGATGCATCCTTGACTACTGCTGCCACCTTGCATCTGCTGGGTCCTACTGATGAAAGGCTTCTCTGGCTGGACTGATAATAAACCCAGTTTCCTGAAGACTGAGGCTGCCAAGCTGTCTACTCCCCCAACTTGACTTGTCAACCATCATTATGCCCTGCGTACATTGTTGAGAAAGATGAATCTCTCCTCTTCCGCTAGAGGTGCTTCCTTCCTTTCCCATTGGATTTAGAAGTTGAGAGGAGGCATTAAACCCTGCTGGTCCTTTTATTATGTTCTCTAAGTCTGTGTTTCTGTGTGAAGGTATACTTCCCTGGTAGAAAAGAACTTAGTTTTAGCCTCTCCTCGAACTAGAAAATTAGTTTTAAATCAGGCTAATTCCCTTTGCCTGATATGGTCTTTATGATCTCATCCTGTTCATTACCTAATTTCTCAGACCTTTTCATTTGGGTCAGCTCTGTTCCTTCTGGTTCCTATGAATACATAGCATCAAGTTAGATAAATGATTAAACTGAGATGGGAAAAAAACAAAGCTCTATTTCTTTAATAGAACTAAATTCCTTTTAAAGCCACTATTCTCACTCTGCAGTGGAAAACATTCTTATCACATTTATGCATTCTTGTCTACTACATTTTAAATGTTTCTTTTCTGTAAATGATTTCAGTCAAAATTTACATATTGCTATCTTTTCATGTAGCTGTTCACAGCTCCCTCTCCCAGTCTTCCCTTTCCCTGTCACAGTTCTGCTTCTGTTTCATGGCTCAATTTTCTGTCACCTGGCAGTGGAAGGGAGAGGGAGTTTGCTTATGTGGATGGTGTGTGTTGTGGCAACATAAAGCTGCTCCTCTCCTTAGTCTCATGTCTCACCCAGATGCTAATGCAGTCCAACTACTGCGGTCCATGACTGAGTCTCGAGACATGGACGACATCCAACATTGCCTCTTTTCTGTGTCATATTAGATGGCCTGCGATGTCCAGCTGGTGCCCTTTAAACCATATTTCAGAGGGCCCTATGGAGGCAACTTCACTTCCCTTTCTGTCCTTTCAAATTTTCTCTAGTGTGGTTCTCTTCATTCTTCTGACTGGTCTCTTTGGGGCTAGCAAGCTGAATCATCTCCCCAGATGCATTCAAGTGCCTACTCTAAGTTCACAAGAAACTGAGCAGTCCCCACTCCACCAGACTTACTGCCTAGAAAATCAGAGGTGATGCTGAGGCTCACCTAGTCCTGCCTAACCTTGTCCCTTCCCCTTCCCCCTGCTGACCCTTTTCCCATGCCCTGCTAGGCATTGTACTAGCCTACTGCTCACCAGAGAAGTGGTTGGCAACCTTCTCTGTCAAAAATCACTCTCATAGTTCTGGAGAGATTATCTCAGGAACCTATTCTCCCTTTGAGATTATACTAGGAAGTGAGGAGAGAGCTGTCCCAAATACAATTTGGATTCCTTTTCTCTAATGTAGTTTCCCAACTTGTTTTATATTTTGTCTCCTGGAAAGGTAGCATAGGAGCAGAGAGAAAATTCTTCTTCATCTCCTGTCCCGATTGTTTTTATCTGAGTCTGTGTGTGAGTGAGTGTGTACGTTGGGTGTTTGTTTTGAAAGTGGAGAGTTGTTTTACAGAGAAGGGAGGCTGAAATCATCATTCTGTGTCTCAAGTTGCAGGCTGATGGAAAAGATCCATTAAGGGGAGAAAATCTGATGTATGAGAGAGGAGAGAATTGCTGGAACAATTTCTTAAACAGGAAGAGGGGATGTGAGCTGGTGCTCGGTCTGCCTGGACCTTCTTTTTTCCTTTCAGTTAGAGGTTTCCTGCTCTTTTCTCTTGCCCAATTACTGCTTCGGGCATTCTGAATAATGTAGCAGAGTGGATGAGTTCAGTATCAGAGAATAAATCAGTCCAGATTTTGAATTTAGAATTTTCACAACTATATATTGTCGATTTACAGTAGCAATATGCAACCAGAATAAAGCAATAAAAGCTTCCAGGTAGTCATGGTTAGGTTAGGTTATATATGTTCTTGTTTTTTAAAACAAAAATAAAAACTTCTCCCATGATGGCACTTGTTAGTATTAGAATTTGGAGAGCATCTGAGGCACAGACTCAAGATAAGAATATAGGACCAGCAGTGTTAATGTCAGAACAAAATAGAGAGTGCCCTATTGAAAACTATAAGTTGGTATCTAAGTCCAGTGAATTGCTATAATATTAAAGATATTACCACAACTCCCTGCATTTGTAAAATATATGGCATTCTTTCCTGTCTGGATTGGACATGATAAGTTATGTACACTTGTGCTTTGCTTTCCAAGAATGGAAATTATGCTTGTTTTACAACTGCATAAAGTTTAATGTAATTGATTATGCAGGCAATTGCTTTAAAATACTGCTCTACACAAATGATTTCATTCTGGTCTTGGAAGGAAAGGGGTAAAGATTCTCCCCAGCCTTAGTTTGCTGAATAAACAGAGCCCATAATGAACGTCTAAATGCTCAAAGAGTCAGAAGAGGATTTGTTTTAGAGGAGGAATATGACAGACCAAAAGGGCTGATGTCAGAAGGTTAGGTAGAACCATGGGGAAGGTCCAACAAGGAAAACTTTGTTAATTTTAACTAAGAATGTTTTAACTAACAAAGTTAGGAGATCTAGCAACACACAAAAATATGCAGGTGGAATGAAAGAAAATGTAGGAGGCCCTGGTGAGGCTGGAGGTTGAAGACCAGAAGGGAGAGTGGAACTGAGGCAGAGGCTGGTACCTAAAAGGCCTGGCAGGGTCAGGTCTTCAGGGGGAAAGGCAAGCTTCACAGTTCTCACAAGGTAGAAGCAAAATTTTGGCTAGAAGCCTAGAGAGGGGCGAGAAGTAAAGTGGTCAGAATCCAGGCAAGAAATTTAGTGATAGTTATGGGGCATGAGAAGCCTCAAAGATCGTGAGCTCAAAACTTAGGATTCTGAGCTCAAGAAACATTCTAGAACAGAGAGCAGAGGTGGTCTTTGTGTGATGGAGCTAAATAGGTTCCTGTGGCTAAAGCAAGTAATGTGGATGAAATATTTTGACACTGAGATCTCTAGAATATTTAACACATACATGGAGAAAGGACTGAAGAATTACAGAGCAAATGTTCACAAAATCTCTCTTAAAAGCACACAGGAAAGGTGATTTGCTCTTCTTTTTCTTTTTGCTTGAATAATCTTTCTGGAGTATCTGTAGTTGTACATGTATTATTTAAAGGATAATGAAATAAAAATTCTTAAAAAATATCTACCCAAAGGAACTTCAGTGTGTTTGCAGATAGTTTGAGAACTCGATGTTTTGTTCGATGATTGGGTGACTGACCCTACTCAGATGGGGCACAGATGTAAGACCAAATGCTGCAGGACGCACCAAATTCTCCTGGAACTGAGTGCGTCTCCATATCCGAATCTGCTTGCCTTTTATTTTTTAGTGGAAATATCTTGATTGACTGGCAGAGTAACCACTTTTTTTCCAAAACGGTCATTTAGTCTGGGTCTATCTGGGACAAAATGAAATAAGAGTTGGAAATTATTGAGCTAAGGTAATTAATTGGAAGGATTCAAAATGAATAAATTAAGGTTGGACCCCAATCCATGCACCCAGCTGGATACTTTTTATTGGCCGATTGAGCCTATAATGGGGTAGTAGAGTAGGAGAATGTTGGGCTTTATTTTTTAGTTCATTTTGCAAATTAGAAAAGCCTTAGGCAAAATTCCTTTTGTTCTTAATGCCAAAATATTTCACCATTAACCCAATACAAAATGTATTAGATAATAATTTTTGTAAACACTGTACGAATAAGCCTCATAAAATTTAAAAATGTTTCCTGTCTTAAATATTTTCATTAACCCCCAATGATATAAATGGAGCCAACGATGTGAATAATGAAAAGATAAACAAATCTTATTTTCAGTTAAAGCTTTTATTCATACCTCAGGAATTGGGTTATAAGAAAAGAAATATTTGGTTACATGAATAAAATTGACTATTCAAATTTATTACATACGTATGTGTCTATTATAATTCTCTGGTCCAGTTGGAAACTCAATTTGAATAGCAGTTATGATTTTAACCTATTCTTGTTTGTGTGCATCCTCTGAATTTTGTAGAGCCGCGGTTGTGTTAGGACAATAATAGGATGGTTTGGCCATAGACTTGGATGTTAGATAACTCACATGCTGTGTCTTTAATTAATGCAAGACCAGTTATGCTCACCAAGGGATAACAAATGGTCCATTGTCAGGTTCAATAGGTTCCTATCACCTTTACCCATGGGTTGTGTGGATAAAGATCATAAAGAAGCCCCTGAGGAATATAATGATGCTAAATGGTCCCTAAATATGCTATTCCCCACATAAACACCAATTAAGGTTGTAGTTTGGAATTTATCAGGACTCTGCTAATTACAAATCTTTTCTACTCTTTGCTAGAGTGAAATAATGGACCTCATTTAATATTGTCAATAACATGCTGTGAGCCTGGTGATTATCCCATATGTAAATAGTCTCTGTGACTAGTGACCCCTAGTGGGTGGTGGATGTGCACATTTTCTGATGCAGCTATTTGCTCTGTTATTAAGGCTTTGGATGAAATGAAATTTGGTTGTTAGAGGACAGGCCTGGGATGAATCAACCAAAGCAGGAGCTTTCATTTAGTGTTTTTCTCACCCTTTATGCTCCATGGAAAGATGTATCTCCTGATGTTACCAGCCCAGGGGTACAGATGTGTTATTTTTTCCTAGTTGATCCTACCAATTGTTCTTTACCATGTATTCCTCACCCTTTCTTACTCCCATGTGGTAGCTATGAGACTGCCTCAGTTGCCCTTCTTTTAGGGCTGTACTTAGGGACACTGAGCCCAAGCATCCCCTGCCCAGCGCAGCCTTGGCTGTCTATATCACCGTTACTGCTTTGTTGGTACTGGCACATTGCCTGTGCTGTAGTCTCAGAGCCTGGCATAGAGCTGGAGGCATGATCGCTTTCCTAAACTCCACTCCAAAGTCGGGTGTCCTTTCCTATTTCTTAGCAGGGAGTTAAGCTACTCAGGGCTAGTCTCCAGGGTACATGGAATTCCACCAGAGCTCTGTGTGATTTTTTATTTTTTTACTCCAAGTAACTGGTAGAACCTAAACAAGCTTGTCCTCATGCCTTCCCCATGTCATCCTACACTGGTTTACTCTGAATCAGCTATCAGGTTTCTTAGCCACAGAACGCAGAGTTGGGCAGAGATGTCCAGAACAGCTTCTTAGAGCTGTTGGGAGCTGGTGCCAGCTCACCACTGTCTATGGGTATCTAGCACTTTGCATTTTACTTCAATTACAGTAAGAAAGAAAAGTGAAAATTCAGTGGAGTCAACAGTACAGAGGTGTACCTTGCTTAATGTAATAGAAATGGCTCTGAAGGTTACATTAGAATAGAATACTTATTGATCAAAAGGGAGATCATTATTTTAGAGAAAATTGTAGTGAAGAACTTAGTAAAGCAAAGATTCCATCTTTGCAAAATACACCATGCCTTCTGATTTATCTGATTTAGACATTTGGATTTTATATGTCAGGCTTTCTTTAAAGTATTATATACTTATAAAACAAACAAACAAACAAACAAACAACCTTAACATTTTTATGGGGGCCTGGGGCTAGAGTAGGGATCTTTCATAATTATTTCATTTTTAAATTACCTCCTTCCATTTAGTTGGAAAAGTGACTGGTCTCTTTGGCAGCTGTTGACAGGCCCCTAGGGGTCATCTACAAGAACATGTCACCTTCCCTGGGAGAATCTGCATTCTTGAAGCCTCCTATTTTTTCACGTACTTCCTCTGTTCCTTTGACGGAAGTAAGAAAGCTAGATTTTGGTCATTGTTCTACCCTAGACAGTTGCATGATATGAACAAATCAGCTGGCCTATCTGGGTCTCCTTTTTTCTAATCAGTAAAATGAGAAGAGTAGGTTCAATGATTGTGAAATTCACATCTGGCAGTGCAATTTTAAACAAAAATAAATTTTAGAGTCCATCTTTGAAAACATCATCAAATCATGAATTTCTCTATTTATACTGAAATGCTAACTATCAAGGACACATGTGTTTTGCTTTCATGAGGCAAAAAATGGCACAGAACTTTTCGGAAACTTGTATATGTATTTAACAGAGCTAAACGACTCATGTCCAATAGTGGCAAACTACATTCTTGAAAAATGGTGGAATATATTAGCTCAAGTGATTGCTTAAATTCAGTTCTACTGGGGCTTAATTAGGGAATGTTCTATGTAGTCATGAACAATTCTGTGGAATAAAATCACTGAAGAAATAGAAATGTCCCAGAAAACAATGCCAGTTTTGGCATTTGAGACATAATCTGGTTTAGTTAGTTTGGGTTCTTAAATTTGAAGGCAATTCAAGTCTCTGTTGAAATGACCAGGGGTGAATCCCTCTGGCCTTAGCCTGTTGTCGAGAGCCAGGGAAGTTTATTTTGTGTCTGGGCTATATTGGGTGAGTTCCCAAAACCAATTTTCTGTTGGAAATGGTTTGTATCCTTCTGGCAACAAGCTGCTTGAGCAACAAACTGTCACATTTTAGTGTGGAAACCTTTTGTTTTGCAATGAGATGACTTCAGTTCTTGATCGATCAGGGATCTATTTAGAAATTCATCATAAATGCATTTGGAGTACAGTGGGCTCTTCAAAGAGGAACTAAAGTCAGGGCAAATCATACCGTATTTTTCTCTACTTTTTCATCTGCCCCTCCTTCCATATGGTATGTTTTGATACAGGAAAAAAAACCCCAGCAAGGGCAACCGTGAAGAAGCCTAGCATGTGTGGAGTATAAGGAAGTGCACCGCAGCATCTAGTCCTTGCCTTACCAAGGGAGGTCAGAGCGATTTAGAAGCCGAATCTGTTTATATTGATTGTGGAGATTTGGTTGGCACCTACTGGCTTTTGTACTAGATAAGCTTTATCACATTCTCAGCTTTAAATATGTAAGTTATTCAGAGAAAACTAAAACTATGATAAAGGAGGTGCTCAGATTCAAATTATTCATTGGTGCATGAGGACAGACCATGCAGTCTTATTTATTGTTATTTTTAAGTTTATTTAAAAAATATTTTATTTCTTTTTAGAGAGAGGGGAAGGGAGGGAGATAGAGAGGGAAAGAAACATCAGTGTGTGGCTACCTCTTACATGCCCCCTATTAGGGAACTGGCAATCC
This sequence comes from Anoura caudifer, assembly GCA_004027475.1. NCBI lineage: Eukaryota > Metazoa > Chordata > Mammalia > Chiroptera > Phyllostomidae > Anoura > Anoura caudifer. The sequence continues at coordinate 91,026 of PVKU01005751.1, forward strand.
AGGCATGTGCTCTAACTGGGGATCAAACTGGCAACCCTTTGGTTTGCAGGCCGACACTCAATCCACTGAGACACACCAGCCAGGACTACTTTTATTTTTTTCATTTTTGTATATTTTATTGATTATGTTATTACAGTTGTCCTATTTCTTTTCTCTCCTTTATCCTCCTCTGCTCTCCATCTCCCCTACCTCCAGCATTCTCCCCCTTAGTTCATGTCCATGGGTCATACATATGAATTCTTTGGCTTCTCCATTTCCTATACCATTCTTAACCTCTCCCTGTCTATTTTGTACCTACCATTTATGCTTCTTATTCCCTGTACCTTTTCCCCCATTCTCCTCCCTCCCCCTCCCCACTGATAAGCCTCCATGTGATCTCCATTTCTCTGATTCTGTTCCTGTTCTATTTGTTTGCTTAGTTTGTTTTTGTTCAGTTGTTGATACATGTGAGTTTGTTGTCATTTTACTATTCATAGTTTCAATCATCTTCTTTTTCTTAGGTAAGTCCCTTTAACATTTCATATAATAAAGTCTTGGTGGTGATGAACTCCTTTAACTTGATCTTATCTGGGAAGCACTTTATCTGCCCTTCCATTCTAAATGATAGGTTTGTTGGACAGAGTCCATCCATCTTGGGTTTAGGTCCTTGCCTTTCATGATTTTGAATACTTCTTTCTAGTCCCTCCTTGCCTGTAAGTTTTCTTTTCAGAAATCAGCTGATAGTCTTACGGGCACTCCTTTATAGGCAACTCTCTCCTTTTCTCTTGCTGCTTTTTAGATTCTCTCCTTATCTTTAATCCTGGATAATTTAATTATGATGTGTCTTGGTGTGTTCCTCATTGGGCCCAACATTTTTGTGACTCTCTGAGCTTCCTGGACTTCCTGGAAATCCATTTCCTTTGCCAGAGTGGGGAAGTTTTCCTTCATTATATTTTCAAGTAAGTTTTCATTTTTTTGCTCTTCCTCTTCTGGCGTCGCTATTATTTGAATGTTAGAACATTTATAGTTGTCCCAGCATTTCCTAAACCTCTCTTCATTTTTTTGAATTCTTGATTCTTCATTTTGTTCTGGTTATTTCTTCCTTTTGTTCCAAATTATCAATTTGAGTCCCGGTTCCTTCCCTTTACTGTTGGTTCCCTGTATGTTTGTCTTTATTTCACTTCCTTTAGCCTTCACTTCTTCCTCTATGTCACATACATACTCAATCATTTTGTGAGCATCCTGATTACCAGTGTTTTGAACTCTGCATTTGATAGGTTGGCTGTCTTCTCATTGCTTAGTTCTTTTTCTGGAGTTTTGATCTGTTCTTTATTTTTTTAAAATATATTTTATTGATTATGTTATTACAGTTGTCCTATTTCTCCCCTTCATTCCCCTTCACCATGCACACTTCCTCCCACCCACATTCCCCTCCCTTTAGTTCATGTCCATGTGTCATAAGTTCTTTAGCTTCTACATTTCCCACACTATTCTTGCCCTCCCCCTGTCTATTTTCTCTCTACTGTCTATGTTACTTATTCTCTGTACCTTTCCCCCTCTTTCCTCCTCCCACTCCCCTGTTGCTAACCCTCCACGTGATCTTCATTTCTGTGGTTCTGTTCCTGGTCTAGTCATTTGCTTAGCTTGCTTTTGTTTTAGGTGTGGTTGTTAATATCTGTGAGTTTGCCGTCTTTTTACTGTACATGTTTTTTATCTTCTTTTTCTTAGATAAGTCCCTTTAAGATTTCATATAATAAGGGCTTGGTGATGATGAACTCCTTTCACTTGACCTTATCTGAGAAGCACTTTATCTTCCCTTCCATTCTAAATGACAGCTTTGCTGGATAGAGCAATCTTGGATGTAGGTCCTTGCCTTTCATGACTTGGAATACCTCTTTCAGCCCCTTCTTTCCTGGAAAGTCTCTTTTGAGAAATCAGCTGACAGTCTGATGGGAACTCCTTTGTAGGTGACTGTCCTCTTATCCCTTGCTGCTTCTGGAATTCTCTCCTTCATTTTAATCTTGGCTAATGTAATTATGATGTGCCTTGGTGTGTTCCTCCTTGGGTCCAACTTCTTTGGGACTCTCTGAGCTTCCTGGACTTCCCGGAAGTCTATTTCCTTAGCCAAATTGGGGAAGTTCTCCTTTATTATTTGTTCACATAAGTTTTCCACTTGTTGTTCTTCCTCTTCCCCTTCTGGTACCCCTATAATTTGGATGTTGAGATGTTTAAAGATGTCCTGGAGGTTCCTAAGCCTCTCCTCATTTTCTTGAATTCTTATTTCTTCATTCTTTTGTGTTTGGTTGTTTCTTTCTTCCTTCTGGTGCACTCCATTGATTTGAGTCCCAGTTCTCCTCCCATCACTATTGGTTCCCTGAGCATTTTCCTTCATTTCACTTATTGTAGTCTTCATTTTTTCATCTAATTTGTGACCAAAATCAACCAATTCTGTGAACATCCTGATCACCAGTGCTTTGAACTGTGCATCAGATAGGTTGGCTATCTCTTCGTTGCTTAGATGAATTGGTTCTGGGGCTTTGATCTGTTCTCTCATTTGAGCCATTTTTCTTTTTGTCTGGTCATGGCTGTTATGTAGTGAGGGGTGGAACCTTAGGTGTTCCCCAGGTGGGGGCAGCCCAGTCACTGGGTTGTGACACTGTATGTGGGGGCAGGGTCTGAGAGGGAACAATGGCACTTGCTCCACTCTCTCTTGGATTCCAGTCCCTTCTGCCACTTCCCCTTTGCCTGGATCATCTGCACGTGAATGTGGGATTGCCTAGTCAGCCAGCTGCCTTGCGTGGCCTCATTGGGTCTGACCATTGCCGCCCCGTGCCCGGGGTCTGCTAGCTGCCACCTGCCTTCCCGGGATCTGCCAGCTGCTGCTGCTGCCTGCATACCTGGGTCTGCCAACCTCCACTTTTTCCTGCCGCAACTCTGCCCCTCTTCCCAGTCTGGATGAATAGTTGTTGGACTTCCGTACAGTTCAATTTTCTATTAGTTCTGGTTGTTTTCTTATTTTTAAATCTTTATTGTCCTTAATTTTGGTTGTCCGAGGAGGCACAGTATATCCACCTATGCCTCCATCTTGTCTGGAAGTCTGACCTGTTCTTTCATTTGGGACATATTTCTTTATCTCAGCACACTTCTTAAATTGTAAGGGGTGGAGCCTTAGGCATTCACCAGGGCAGGGCAACCCAAATTCACTGTGTTGTGGTGCTGTATGTGGGGGAGGGGTCAGAGAGGGAACAATACCACTTGCTTGGCTCTCGTCCACCTTCAGTCACTTCCCCCACTACCCACAAGAGGATTGCACCTTTCTGGTGCTGATTCCTGGGTGGGTGGGTTTGTGTAAGTTCTAGGACCCCATGGGTCCCTCCAAGGGACTTTCCTATGAGACTGGGAATTTCTCCTGCTGCTGCAATCCCCACAGGTTTTTACAGCCAGAGGTTTTGAGGCTCTATTTTCCTGTGCTGGAACCCCGGGTTGCATGGTCTGTCTCACTCCCCAATTGCTCCTCCCTGTTATCCACATGCAAATGTGGGACTGCCCTCTCCACCCTCTGCTGCCTTGCCCACACAGCCCACCGGCCACCACCTTGCTGCCCACCCACTCTACCCCTGCTGCCTGTTTCCACCCCTCCTAGCAGACTGGATGAATGTTTCTTCTTTAATAACTTGGTTGTTGGACTTTTGTACAGTTCGATTTTCTGGCCATTCTGGTTGTTTTTTGTTTTTAAATTTGTTGTTGTCCTTCTTTTGGTTGTGAGAGGAAGTGACACATATCTATTCATGCCACCACCTTGGCAAGAGGATTTATCTTTAATTTTCATTTTATAAATTGCCCATCTGTTCTTATATGCTACAAGAATGTTATTCAAGCACATTTTCCTAATATAATTTTGTGATTTTCTATTGCTTATGTAAGGAAAAACAGACATGAAAAAATTATACTGTTTTCAAGGTGGCTTAGGTGCATGTCTTCTAACACAGAGCTCTGTGCAAAATGTTACCTGAGCAGAATCATGATGTCTTCTTTCTTTTCCCTGGAATTTCTGTTCACTTATTTTTATTTATGTACCAACAGACACCAAACTGCAGCTTTTCCTTTACATTTCCTTATATTTTCTCTGTTCACCTAACCTTTCAATAACCCTTTTGAAATCAATGAAGCATGTAATTATTGTACCATATAGAAACAGTTGGGGAAAACAAATGGCATAGTGTAATTTATGGAGGTAAGTCATCCAGAAAAATGTAGGAAGAATGTTCAATTTATTTTAAATATCACAATACTACTGCCTTTTTCTTTCTGTTGTGCACATTAAATTCTTGTATGACACATGAAAATTTATTAAACACATGCTTATATAAAAATCCAGGAGAAGTTGCTATAAAAATTAAAATGTTCCAATTTATACAACAATAGGAAACCAGTGGAGTTTAAGGCGTTTATTTCCTTTGTTTAGATTAGTGACTAAAACCAGAGTCAAGACATTTTCATTTGTCAGCAGCTCAAATAAATTCTTATACTCTTCAACCTTAGAAAGGTGCAAAGGTGAGATGCCAGACTTACAGAGCGCTAGCAGGAGGGGTGTGTGTGTGTGTACAGTGGTAGAATGGGAGTACTACTGACATTTTGATATTAATTTTATCTAAAAACCTGATGCAGAGAACACAGATCAGCAGTAATGTAAAAATAATGTACTCACATGGGCATACTTATCACATATGTGTTTGTGTATATGTATATACACATATATGTGTACACATACATTGTAAATTTATGAAGAGTATACGAATGTATTTCATCTTGGAATTAGGATTTTTGAAATAAGCAGAAGTAGAGTATAGTTTATGGAGAAGCATTGTTTTGAAGTGTTTACTTCAATATTCAGGTTATTTGGCTTCTATTGAATCCTTATACTCAACTATAGGTTTCTCCCATCATTTAGCTCAGCATTTCTCAACACTGGATTCAATAGAATCTTACAGGGAACTATAAAAACATTCTAATGCCTAGACTTTACTCCTGAAAATTCTGATTTAATTGGTCTGGGAAAGAGGCTGGGCACTGGTAATTTTGTAAAGCCTCCTTGGTAAATCTAATCTGCAGTTAGGATGGACAGCCACTGCTTTACCTTGTGTTAACAAGCAATCACTGCAATATCTAACAACCACACGGTAATCCTGAGTTTACTGAGATCTTTTCTTTCTCATCATGACTGTCAAAAACTAGGGATACTGAGGTCTGCAAAAGGGTGCCGTCTGTAGCTTGTGGCAAAAAGTCAGGAAAGGAGAAGCAACGGACATGGTTCAGGACAGGCTATAAATTGGGTGAGCTGTATGAGATGATAAGCCTAGGTGAAGTCAGGACTTGAACCCCGGTCTTCTATCGTGATGTGGTCGTGAGTGACACTCTGTGGAATCAGACATCCAGCCTGGGTATGTCAGTTTCTGCTTTAATTAATTTGTTGAGTGAGTGATGATGAGCGTGTCATTTATTTGTCATTTGCATGTCACCCTGGTAAAGACTTTGGACTCCTCAGGTTGGGGAAGAAGAATATAGTATCTGTATCAGTCTCATGTGGCAGGCCTAACTTTTTTTAGCCTAAGTTTTCATACCTATAAAATGGAAATAATGATTATCATTTCCATCACGGGTTGAGTGGTTGAGAGGATGAAGTGATATAATAAATGCAAAGCCTCTTGTGACAGTATTTCATGCATACCTCCTCAATATATGTGAGGTATTATTATTATTATCATTGTTATTTGTCACTACATCTTATTCTCTTTCTACTATATTATGCCACTTAATCAGGTTGTGTCTATAAGCCTCAGTTTTAAGGTTTTTTTCCTCATGGACTTGAATTTTTTACTTCTGGGACCTGTGTACTAAGTCAGATTCTTTACCTTAACACTTACCTGAATGATGGCTTAGTCTTCCTTTTTCTTTGATAACAGCTCCTTGGACAGCTCCAGGTGTCTTCCAAGGCAGTGTAGGTGTAGAAAATACATTTCTTATTGTTCCTTATATGCTAGAAATAAAAAGAGGCTAAATGTAAATATAACTAATATAGATCCATATAAGTGCTTTGAAAATGCAACTCTTGCTGTAACAATATTAACTGTTATGTGGTGCTTACTATAATTTAGTGCCAGGTATAATTTAAAATGTTTAACATAAAATATCTGAAAAACTCCTTATTATGGAAAATTCCAGACACAAACAAGAGTACCTGTGTTTGTAGAGTGTATGTAGAGTTCCACATATTCATGATTCATTTTTAACTAGTATTCCTTCATGGCCAGTTTTGTTTGGTATGTAGTCATTCAACCCCACTGCTTTAATATCACAAACATTTTCTCGGAGTGATTCAGTATGCATCTTGAAAAGATAAAGACTTAAAAGAAGATTCTCACAATACCAGCATTACTCATCAATGTATCCCTTATATAAACCTTATCTGTTAAGTGGCATTATTATGCCTACTTTTACAGGCAGTGAAACCAAGGCACAGAGAAGTTAAGCAACTTGCTCAAGGTTACACAACTATTAAGTAACAGAGGTGGAATTTGAAAGCCGGTGCTCAGGCTACATAGTCTGCATTCTTAACCACTCTCACTTCCTGGCTTCTCAAAGTGAGAAAAATGCAATACACAATAATTTCTTCTCAATGAATGCAAGATTTTTAGCTTTTAGTGTTGTTGATGTCCCAGTTGTATGGGTAACCTATTGGGTACCGGTATCTTGTTCTGTTCTCTGTAGTTGTGTGGACTTAGGTTTCAGACAGACCTGAGTTTGAATCCTGGCTCCATCATTTATTAGCTAAGTGACTTTGTGTCTATTAATTATCCTTTGCAGACCACAGTTCCTTTGTCTGTTACACGATGATATAACAACACCTATTTTATGAAATTCTTAAGAGCTAACACAAGGACACATGTACTTGTTTTAGACTGATTTTCTTGACTTGATTGGTTAGGCAGCAATGACTTGAATGGTCAAGAAATGCCTTGAAGAAGACTTTGTACAATTGACTCAGAAATGCCTCCTAAGGTACAGCTGGAAAGCTGCCAGCTTGTTAAATTGAAATAAATGTTATAACATATTAGCTCATATGAGCAAAGGAGCATCATTTTCAAGGAATGATTTCTCTCTTTGAGCTACTTTAAAGTCATTTGTTACCCATTCAAGTAGTAACCAGGCCCGCAGGTCCCTGACCCTGCTTAGCTGCTGAGATCAGATTCAAGATTGAGCAAAAAAGGCGAAAAATATAGTCATTTGTCAACAGCCATCCTAAAATTACAGTGAAAATTCTTGTGAAACACATACGTACATCTTTTATTACCTCGCTTCTTCCACTCCAGCTTTCAGCTGGAATCCATAATTTGAACAAAAGCATGTAAAGGGTATTAAGACTAAGACAGTAAAAATGTGTGTGTGTGTGTGTGTGTGTGTGTGTGTGTGTGTGTGAGAGAGAGAGAGAGAGAGAGAGAGAGAGAGAGAGAGAGAGAGAGAGACTGCTCTCTGAAATTAAATATGTTCTTTCTTAATTACTAACTATTTTGGAATTTGTGTTTGGTTCTACATACCACTAATTTGGGTAATCAAGGGTTGATCATACACAGAATATTTTATTGTATTTTTCTTTTCTTCTGTAACATCAGATATCCAGAATTGTACCTTATTCCAGACATTTAGTTTTTCCTTGTTTGTATGTCTTTCCCAGGGTTTGTATTGAACAATTCAACTCTGTCAAAGAAGAATCATACTTTCCTAATATGCTTATTGTGTGCTCTGTTACTTGTAATTCATGTGATTTATATTCCTTGCACATTTCATCAACAATGGCATTCCTTTTAGTATTCCCAGTTGGTAAGAACACCACCTTGTAACCTTATCCTCTCTCCTTTCTCTTTGTTAGGTTAAAATGAAAGGGTTGTTTTGACTTATAATTAGCAGCTGAGCTTGGCTCTCACCTTCAAGATATTCTTGTATGGTGAAGAAAACAAATGCTATTTTGCTCTATAAATGTTATATTAGAGAATTTTCTCCGCATGTCTTTTAACTTCCTGCCCCTAGGTTTGGAATACCTCCCTAGACACAAAGAGTTGTGGAGGAAGCTGATTTCTGGACATTCTCTGTTGAAACAAGTTTTTTTGCCTCCAGCAGTGTGTATATAGGGGAAATCAGGCTGCTTGTTTTTCCTGTTGTTGTGTCAAGGTAATAATTCATGCTGTTTGATCACACACTTTGCAGAGCTTAGATCACAATTTTGAACTCTTAGAATTTCACATTAACAATTTCTAAATGAAGCGAAAACTTCAAATTACATTCAGTTAAGGAAATTTGTTCCTGGAAATTGTGAGTGGTCTGTCATTTGAACACATTTGTTTTGCAGTCAGCTGCTACTTCATTTTTTTCTGTGTCTGTCTGTCTGTCTATATCTATCTTTTTACAATCATCTTTTGAATTATATTTTTATACAATAAAATGCATCAGTTTTAAGTAGAGTTTGTTGACAAATGTACCGTATTTTTTTGGGCTATTAAACACACACCCTCAAATTTGGGAGGAATAATGGTTGTTAATGCTGCTGTAGAGTTCTGTTGACATTTACATTGGTGAAATATTATGTTATGTTATTAAATATTTTCCTACATTTTTTGCTTCAAAATTTTTTTTCCTGTTTTCCTCCTTTAAAACCTAGATGTGTCTTATGGTCCAAAAATATGGTATATATTGACCACCCTAACCAAGTTATAAAGCATTTTTGTCACCCCAAGTCTTTACTTATGTCCCTTCCAAGGCGATAAGAACATCCTTCAGGGACTGTCTGTCATTCTTAGATGAAAATGCACCATCAAAACCCAGTTGTAACTGTGTGGCTAAGACTGGCTTTATTTTAACAAAAGCAACATTCACTGTAATTACTTAATAATAGGTAGAAACATGCAGGTACTAAAAGAGTTCTGACTCCTGACTGGCAGCTCAGTGAAGAGGAGGGGAGGAATGGGTGGAAGTGAGTGGGTGTTGGGCAGCAGTTTATACAGCTGCAATCAGCCCAGGATGCAGGCATTAGCTTTGGAGGGACCTGAATTATAGTCAGCACCTGCAGTGCCTTCACTGCATGATGATCCAGAAGGAAAAATATCAGACGTAGTAGAGGTCAGAAAGCATTGTTGAATTGTTATTTAACAGATGCAGGTTTAATGCAGACAACATTGGCAGCTGCCAGAGTCAAAAGAGGTTAGAGGTATGTGCTCAATAACAAAAGGTATACAGAGTATATGCAGAGTATTTACAGGGTATACTGGTCCAGGTGTTCACCCTTTATTAAATAAAAAAATTCTGCCAGGCCAAGGCAGAGATAGGAATTCCTAATGGTTGACATAGGAGGTGAGAGGGTGAGCTAAAGACCAGAAGGCTGGTGATCCCAATTAAACAGTGTTTATTTTTGATGAGATAGGTCTGAGTTCTTTCCCTAATACATCTTTGTGGGCTTTTGTTATTGTTCAGACAGCTCAATTATAGGACTATGATGCCTTTGGTGGCTCAGTCAATCATCTGAATTAAGCTTTGGGTTGTTTTAGTTCTGTAATGTGCTCATGAAGATGGCAGTTAGCTCTTTCATTGTAAGAATGGTAGGATGGCAGCAGGGGAAACACTAAAGCTGTTCCTGCTTTAAATTGACTGCATGCAATTACATCCAAATAGAATAGTCTGCAAGATGGAATAAGACAGAAGCCTCAGTTTTGCTCATATGCCACACCTTATTTACTTTTAATTACTCCATTTATACAACATTGTTTAAATCAAAGTATTTAAAATTGGGCCCAAAAGGCATCCACTGACTTTTCTGGAGAGTGGATTCAGAGCAGTTAAAAACAAATCCCATAAGACTTCTGGTGAGGATGGTGGTGTAGGCAGACATGCTCTCCTCTTCACACAACCATATCAAAATTACAACTAAAATATAGAACAACTGTCATCAGAACTTGATTTGAATGGATGTCTGAAAACTATGGAATTAAAGACACCACATCCATCTAGACTGGTAGGAGGGGCACAGATGCAGAACAGGCTGGTCCACCACCTACATAGGGTGGATAAGAGGTTGGGAGGGATATCTCAGTAGTGAGGAGTCCCAGCTCCATGCAAGACCTCCCCAGCCCAGGGTTCTAGTGTCAGGAAGATAAGTCCCCACAACTTCAGGCTGCAAAAACTAGTGGGGATTGATTCAGTGGAAGAAACTTTTGGAGCCCCAAGAAGTTCCTCTCAAAGAACCCACACACAGACTCACCTACTCAGACTCACTCCTTTTGTGCTGCAGCACCAGGGTAACAGCTTGAAAGGCACCAGTGGCATAGAGGAAGGAACCGAGGTGTCTGGTATCAAGGAGAGCAGAGGCCATTGTCCTTTTCCTAAACCCTCTCCCTGTAGAGCTGGCAAACTAATGCCATATCGGAGACTCCATCAACCTGGCTAACACTCTTTGACCCACCTTGGAGATCCCCAGAGTCTCTGCCCCACCTAACTTATGGGCCCACCTGAGTTGCTTTTCCATATGAATGGCTGGTCTTGGCGCATGCTTCACAACTTCCTAAATCCTATCAAATAAGCAACAGCTGGTCTCAGTGAGCCCAAGGCCCTGCACTAGCAGCAGCCACCCTGCATTCAAAGCTTGGCTTTGCCTGGGAATCTCCAGGCTCACCACAAGTAGTAGCTGTCTGAGATCGCTTTGTAGCTTAGAGTGGCCCAGGGCAAAATACAGGTGGGGGTTGACCTTGGCCTGCACCAGAAATCTCAGAGCCTGTGCACCCAGTGGACAGCTATAGACCACATCAAGGGCACCATCACCCTGTCCCTGAATAGCTTATCCTCCATGGAGGGAGGAGGTTGGAGATAATGGTCACAGCTAATCCTTGCAGCTTACCGGTCTTAAATCCCTCCCATTGATCTGCCAAGAGCAACCAAGCCTCAACTACAAGAGCAGGGTGTACTCAGCCCACACAAAGGGCATACTTCAAGCACTCAGCTTTGGTGACAGGGGTGGCTATGCCACTAACCTGTACATGACATCTACTATGTTAGGCCACATTACCAAGACATGGAGTCACAGCAGCTCTACTTAATACATAGAAACAAGCACAGGGAGGCTGCCAAAATGAAGAGACAAAGAAACATGGCCCAAATGAAAGAACAGACTAAAACTCCAGAAAAAGGGCTAAACAAAATGGAGATAAGCAATTTATCAGTTGCAGAGTTCAAAACTATAAGGATGCTCGGTGAAATTAGTGAGGACCTGAACAACATTAAAAAGACCCAGTCAGAAACAGAGGATACACTAACTGAAATAAGGGTCAATTTATAGGGAAACAACAGTAGAGTGGATAAAGCTGAGAATCAAATCAATGATTTAGAATATCAAGAAACAAAAAACAACTAATCAGGACAACAAGAAGAGAAAATAATTAAAAAAAAATGAGGACATTATAAGCAGCCTCTGGGACAACTTCAAGTGTTCCAACATTCACATCATAGGGGTGCCAGAAAGAGAATATAAAGAGTAAGAGATTGAAAATCTATTTGAAAAAACAACGAAAGAAAACTTCCCTAATTTGACAAAGGAAGTAGACATGCAAATCCAGGAAACACAGAGAGCCCCAAACAAGATGGGTGCAAAGAGGCCCATTTCAAGACACATCATAATTAAAATTCTAAAGGTTAAACATAAAGAGAGAATCTTAAAAGCAGCAAGAGAAAAGTAGTGAGTTACCTACAGGAGAGTCCCCATAAGATTGTCAGCTGATTTCTCAAAAGAAACTTTGCAGACTAGAGGGGATTGACAAGAAATATTCAAAGTCATGAAAAGCAGGGACCTACAGCCAAAATTGCTCTACCCATCAAAGCTAGAATTGAAGAGCAGATAGTTTCCCTGATAAGAAAAAAACTGAATGAGTTCATCATCACCAAACCATTATTACACAAACGGTTAAAGAGACTTATTTAAGAAAATAAAGAAGATCAAAACTATGAAATAAAATGGCAAAACACAAATCTATCAACCATTGAATCTAATAAACGAACTAAGCAAAGAAGATCAGAGAGAATCATGTATACAGAGAGCATTTTGATGGTTGCCAGAATGGAAAGGAGTATGGGGGAATGGGTGAAGAAGTAAGCAGATTAAGAAATACAAATAAGTAGTTACAGAATAGCCATGGAGATATAAAATACAGTACAGGAAATGGAGTAGCGAAAGAACTCATATGCATGACCCATGGACATGAACAGTGGTGGGCAGATTGCCTGAGGGACTGGGGGGTTTTGAGTGGATGGAGGGCAAAGGGGGAAGATCAGGACAACTGTAATAGTATAATCAATAAAATATAATCTAAAAGAAGAAAAAGGAATTCCTATCCCCAAAACAATAAAACATCTGATAAAACACTGAAAGAAACCCCACAAAAACCAAATCACATAAGGATATAAGAAGGAGAAAGCAGTGGTTACTATGGTTGAATTTCATGTTCAAGTTCAGATTAATTTGCCAAAGCAAGAGGATTCTGTTTATGCCAGGACATTGGCCAATGTCTTCAGAACTGGTGGCATGTTTGTGTTTTATGTCATTTTACAAAGGTAAAATGCCAATGGACCCTTCAGGGAATACCTGAATTTCCCTTTGAGATTATATTTCACCAGAATTCAATCTACTGATTAAAAAAATTCTTTATTAGAGAGAGGGGAAGAAGGAAGGAAGAGAAGGAGAAAAACATCGATGTAGGAGGAAACATCAATTGATTGCCTCTTGTCCTCAATCCCACAGCCCAGTCATATGCCTTGACCAAGAATTGAACCAGTGGCTTTTCCGCTTTGCAGGGAGGATGCCCAACCAACTGAGCTGCACCAGTCAGGACCATTCCATTGATTTTTATGTATGGTTTTCCTCTGACCTCAGAGAGAGAGTGAGATGTACCTTTTATGGTGTACTGAAATACTCATTATTCAAGTCACATGGATGCTTATTACTATTTAAGTAAAACAAATAATCCTTTAATATGCATGCACTTTTTAATGGATATGTGTGTGAATTAACAACTGTTTGTTGTTAATTCAGCAAACCAGTGTGTTTGGTGGTTATGTTCCTCTCATAAACAAGCCTGCTATTTCACTTTTAGTACATGCTAATTCTCCTAAGACTGGAGTCCTCAATTCATTTCCTTAGAGACAGGGTAAGAACATCTCGAATTTATCAGGGTCAGAATGTACAACTCCGGAAATTTTAGTTACAATTCTTTTCTCCAAGTACATTTCAATAAAAAAACCCCACATACAACTTTCCTTTTTAATTTTTTGAATTGCCTTTTAAATATAATCCCTCCTTTCCCTCTAGCCTTTGGAGAGACTAATTTTCTTCTTTCTCGGTTTTCTCTGTCTTCCATCTTTATGTGGCTGGATAACAATGTCTTCAACTTTCCACCTTACAGCTATTAAAGATCCTGACCTGTTGGTCCTAATAAAAGTTATGAACTGTGCCCTGCTAAAATGACTTCACCCTCCCCTTTCTCCCTTCACCATGATAAATTCCCTTGGTGGGTGATAAAATACTAGATTGAAGTAGACACATTTGGTCTCTGTTAAAGCTATTTACGGTGATTTCTCTGCCTTAAGCATTATACCCTGGGCAACCAGATGCTCCTCTTTTGGGGTCCATCTCATAATATATTCTCTCAGTATTCCAAGAACTCCTTTGGGGCCAGCAAATTACCCTCTCTCTGCAAGTGCACTTAAATAACATAGCTTCATCCAAAAGAAACTACATTTAGGGAGGAAAAATCACCCAATGGAAAAGCCACCGTTAGTTTTTTAAACCATTTAATCAAATACCATTTGCTTTTGCTTTGTCCATAGGCTTAGCTTCCTATAATGAGGGTCTTTAGAGGTGGCTGGCAGTTGTCCAGAGGGAATGAATGATATCCACTGTTTATTGTTGTATTTTTGGGAGGATACAAACTGGACACACTATCAAAGGCTCCGGTAAACAGACATTGGTGTCTTAGAGTTTATTGAGATCCAGGATTCTGTTTTTCTGATGAATATATCCTCTCCATTTATCCTCTTGCTGATTATTACATCAATTAAAGAAACTTAAAATCAACTCTCCACAACATCCCAGTCTTCTCCCAGAGTGTTAGGTTTTAATGCTGCCATGACTACCTAATTATCTGTTTGAAGCAGACATTTCTGAAGACATTTCTTCACATCTTTGGAAGATCTGGATGATCTACTATAGATTAAAGTTTGTCAATTAGACATATAATGTTGTGTTACCTCCAGAAAGTTTCTTCACCAATCCTCAAGGTACCACTTTTGCTCTTTTGAGGCGAACTTTAAGAATAATAGCACTAATAATGTTGTTAAAACTGCAGTTTCTTTTACTTATTAAAGCATAGATAAGTGCTTCTATGTAAAGCTCCCAGGAATATGAAAAAGTTCATCTTTATTCCCCTCCTGGTGAGTAGCCCAGGAGCCTGGAAAGGGCAGGAGGGTGTGGTAACCAGTAACTTCCTTTCCTCTTTGGCTTCACCAGGCACCATTCCTTCAGTTCCACAGGCAAACTGTGCCGTTGTTAGCTCTAGAAAACAACATACTGGAACAAACTATCAGATTTCATGGAGGCACAGTGCTTTTCTTTTACTGTTTCAAGAAAATAATTTCTTTTCAGGAGTGATGGGGAAGTGAGAATTGAGGATTATAAGGCAGCTTTCTTCTTGTAAGCCATGAAAAGTCTAGTTTGTGGAAGCAGATTTAAAAGAGAATGTATATCTGTTTCTGTTTTTTTCAGGGGAGATATTAACATGAGAATTGGGTGATGCTCTATCCTAAACCATTTGGTGTCCCTACCTCAATGCCTCCCACAAAGTAGGCATTCGAATACTTGCCAAATTAAATTTTCTGTATTAAAAATATTTATGAACTGGAAATATAAAAACAGCCTTTTAAATATTAAGTTCCAATAGTGGGTATTGTCATAGAAACAAGACAACATGATTAATGTCCATCCATACATATACATTCAGAATGTTTATCTACAATTTGTGGAGATTTAATATTTATTCCTTTTATGTTATGATTGGATGAAATTCTCTTGTTATATAGCTTGATCTTTGTTTCCATTGTTTACTTTGGAACTTTTAGTATCCAAGTTTGCTGTATGTAAACATGCCATATTTAAAAATTGTTTTGGAATCCTTGATATAATCTCTTAAAATTCAATTTTCTAAAGTGAAGCCTGCTTCTGGCAAAGAAGTAAAATTCTCTTTGGGAAATAGGATTATCTATGTGCAGTTGAGGTATAATTCAAAAAAGGCTGTCATATCATTCAAATTAAATTTAAAGACGTAGAGAACAATTGAAGCCTTTCATATGGTAGAAAAATAACTACCAAGTTTGGTGAGCTCTTACTCTCCGAAAATTAGATCAGATTAGATTTGATTATATTTAATTCCACATATTAAACTTTCACATTATGCCAGATACTATGCTAAGTGCTAGAAATACAAAGATGATTTCCATAGAATTTGTATCCTCCAGAAGCTCATAGGATAAATGATTTTACTAGAATCTAACTTCCATGAGAGCAGAACTTCATTTTGTTCACCTTTGTATTTCCAATGTTTAGTATTATTTTTGCCCCATAGTAGTGGCCTTAGTCCACTTGGGCTGCTATAGCAAAAGACCATAGACTGGGTTGCTTAAACAACAGATTCATTTCTCACAGTTCTGGAGGCCGGAAGTCCAAGAACAGGGTGCCAATAGATTCAGTTCTGGTGAGGTCTTACTTCCTGTCTTCAGACAACTTCCTTCTTGCTGTGTGTGCACATGAACTTTCCTTGGCATGCTAATGGAGAGAGAGAAAAAGAGATAGAGACAGGGAGGCACAGAGAGAGAAATCTTGTATTTCTCCATCTCCATCTTATTAAGGATACTAATATCATCATGAGAACTACCTCTAGGCTTAATCTAAACTAATTACCTCCCCATAGCCCCACCTCCAAATACCATCACAGTGGAGAAGAGATTATGACTTCAACAAGATATTTTTGGGGGGGGGGCAGGACACAAACATTCAGTCCATAACAATAGGTACTCAATTTATAGTTTTTAAAAAAGATTTTATTTATTTATTTACTTTTAGACAGAAGAGAAGCGAGGGAGAAAGAGAGGGAGAGAAACATCAGTGTGTGGTTGCCTCTCCCACATCCCCTACTGGGGACCTGGCCTGTAACCCAAGCATGTGCCCTAGAATTGAACTGGTGACCCTTTGATTTTCAGGACAGTGCTCAATCCACTGAGCCACACCAGCCAGGGCTATAGGTTTTAAATATAGATGAATGGGTGGATTATTATGTTGGAGAGAGATTTTTAATTATCATGTATTTGCATGACAAGTGGTCACAAGTAGGCATATTGTGCATACTCCTACCCAATCCTCATCATCTTCTATAAAAGTTTGTAGAGCTTGCCACGCTTTTCAAATTCTAGATTATAACCTATGTATTTGGACTACTTTGGCTCAGGACTATCTTTTCTGCATAGGACAAAACATAAATTATCAATTTCTTTAAGAGGTCTGAAAAATTCTTCCGTAAGCACTGAATTCCTGGTTCTCTGTCTTATGAAGAGGAAGACAAATCCACCTCATTTAATCTGGATGATACAGCAAAAATGGTCTAGAAACTCTAGATCAACAATTTTCAACTGCTGTATAGGTATACTGCAGTACTGTAGGAACTTTTAAAAAGTAATATTTGACTATTTAGTCAGAGACATTGACCTCTTTCCCCTTAGATTGTCAAATAAGAAAATGACAACAGCTAAAACAACAATAGCCTTCTGGTGTGAATGAATAAAAATTATACCCATTTTTTGTCAGACTGGCAAAATATATATATATTTTACACACACACACACACACACACACACACACACACACACACGGGCCCAGCACAAATAACGCCCTTTTGTTATTACAAAATCTTTTATTACAAAATTGTAAGCATGTAATTATGTAACAATATCACACTCAAGCACACCACATGAAATTCTAGTAAAATGTTCAAATTAAAACTATAAATTATTATACTCATTATTACCCTACCAACCACACTCAAGCAGGCCTTACTTCTGCTGAACCCTGTATACTTTTTGGTGTGCTGCAGAATTTCAGTTATTAGTTTATGTGTGGCGTGAGATGCAAAAGGTTGAAAACCACTGCTTTAGATCAACGGCATCCTGACAAATAATCAAGGCTGTCCTATGACCCTGTCGTCCAGGGCAAATGGGTTTTTCTGCCAGGAGAACCACCACAAGTAGAATTGCAACAGCTGGTCTGCTATCTGACACTACTAGACTCAGGAGGTAGGTGGTCAGTGAATCCACAGAGTCAGTTAAATGTGGAGAGTCATACAAAAGGATACATGGTAACTTACACAATATATTTAAATATACTTTAAAACATGTGTCTATGCATGTTCATTCTTCAATATTTTGATACGGAGTCAGCTCATTCTTTAAGAACTGTTCTGCTGTTTGGAATACCTGTTTTTCTTTCTTATATAAACCATGTCTATAAAGCATCTTCTGTAACTGACAGTGTCAAACTCTTTAAATTAGACTGAAACTAAAATATAATCAGAATGCATTCTTTGTTTTTGCTCAAGTTCCACGTTTTGAATATTTTTTTTTCATTTTCAATTGACATACAATATAATATTATATTAGTTCTAGGTGTGCAATGTAATTATTCAACATTTGTATATATTGGGAAATAGTTACCACAGTAAGTCTAGTTCACATCTGTCACCAAAAATAGTTAAATTTTTTTTTCTTGGGATAGGAACTTTTAATATTTAATCTTAGCAACTTTCATGTATGCAATACAGTATTTTCAATGATAGTCACTATTACATCATATCATGACTTATATTACATCATGACTTATTTATTTTGTAACTGGAATTTTGTACTTTTGGATCCCTTTCACCTATTTTTTAATTGAATTTATGGGGATGCTATTTGTTAATAAAATTATATAGGTGTCAGGGGTCAAATGTCCACCTAGGCACAAATAGCTGTGTTGAGGACACCATGAAGTGCAGAAATGCTGAAAGATATATGCCTAAGTGAATATAAAGTATTTAGTAAGCAGAATGATTAAGACCTCTGTCCTAATTTTGGGAGGAGGAGAGCCACTGAATCCTCAATAGCTGGATTCAATCCTCGAAAGCTGGAATTTTATCATGGCGATAGCTGGGAATGGCAGTTTCGCAACTGTTCTCAAGGTAGGGGAAAGAATTGAGATGGATGTCCAGGCCTTAATCCATACTTTTGTAGGTAACAAATGAGCACTTCTGGCTGCCTGCTGGAATGGAAATAGTAATAGGATGTATACCCAATGGGATAATGGGGCAGTGTTTCAGTGGTTTGATTTCCCAATTTTAGTAGGATTTACGCAGCTGTGATTAACCTGACAAATCAAGGAGAGGATGAATTGAAGGGATCCAAACACCTGAGCCAAGCTGGCACTCCTTCCTCCTGCATCCTTGATGGCAGTGTGTTGGCTCCAGTTTTGGTATAGCTTCTCGGTCAGCTTCCAAGGCAAGGTCCCTGTGACTCTGACTGCTGAAATCAGGGCCAAGATTCTCTTGGCTGTGGTCCTATAGTGCGCCTGTGGAGGCTGTGTCTAATCCTGTTTTGGAATGGACTGCAGTGGGGAAGATCTCATTCAGAGACAGCCAGCCAGCAGGTATTACACCCATGGTGGCCTTTGGATTATCCACCATTAACATGTATAGCAAACATTTACTGAATACCCACAGTGTTCAAGATGCAGGGCTAGAACTGTGGGGTTAGAAAGAGAGAGAGGAGGAGAACACAGCTCTGGCCTCAGGAAGGTGACAGGAAAGGACTAACATACCGTGTGGAACACCATCTGGAAGGCACTCTTTTAAATGTTAGTATAACAGAAAATAGTTTCTGTTTTCATCTTGGGCTGCCCTGGACTGTGGAACTTGTTCCTCCTCGGGAGCTGGTGATGTCTGTGAGTGAGCTGATGAGTGCTGGACCTGCCTGGTATGGTCTAGGAGGGTCTGTGAGGCTTGCACTCCCAGCTCCACCTTCAGCAGTTAACTGCAGCCAAATCCCCAGCCTCTGGGTGTGAATGCCAGATCTACCTAGGATAGCCTGTTGGGGGTCTTTTAGTTGCCAGTTTAAAGTTAAAATAATAGTTTTTATGTTTAAACTTGTCAGCCTGACTCCTCTGCGGCTTATTTTTTGCCTGGTTTAATAAGCACATGGAGAAATGAACTCAGGTGGACGAAAGAATTCTAAGGAAATCAGGTTTCTACTTCAGTTGCTTTTTGTCTGTGACTGTTCCCTACAGATAGGAACTGTTTTCCCTGGGTCCTGCCAACTCTTTTGTTGTAAAAACATGCTCATCCTTTGGCGGTCTACCCTGGAAAACAAAAGCTTTGATGCCTTTGAGACTGATTCTAGATACAGGCCTTAGGATGTGAAACAGATCCTTCCACAGTGAAAATTCCTGAGCAAAAATTTGGGGGGCTTTTATGAAAAAAGGTCCAGGCACTACACAAGGCAGAATATGAGTGTAGTGTTGTGTGTGATGAAACTCCTAGCTTCTGGCACATGATGATGTTCACAAGTACCAGCTGATGATCTCCTGGTGATCTCCTATGTCAAGCTGGGGTCTTAGTGTGTTTATACATTTGAAACTTACGGCAGAATCTATGAGATCAATTCTGTTATTATTCCTCTTAGATTCTGATGAAGAGACTAAGGTGCAGAGAGGGCAAGCACTTGCCTAAGGTTCATGCAAGTGTAAGAGCTGGCCATTAACCACAGGGCTTGCACCTTTAACTGCTGTGCCAGACTGGATTTGGGGGATAGTTTTTTTTGGAAATAGAGGAGACACAATAATTGGTCAGTGAATTTCTGCTGCTGTGAGGCAGGAATTTTGCTTCACCATGACCTAGTTGAATCACTGCCTTTTTTGTTTGTTTCAACAATTTTTAAAAAAAAATTAGTTTTTGATTATAGTTGCCATACAATATTATATTAGTTTTGGGTGTATGACATAGTGATTAGACATTTATATAACTTACAAAATGATCACACCCAATAAGTCTAGTAGCCACCTGGTACCATCATAGGTATTACAGTATTATTGACTATATTCCCTATGCTGTGCTTTACATCCCTGTGACTATTCTGTAACTATCAATTTCTACATTTTAATCCCTTTGCCTTTTTACACCTGTCCTCCAACCCCTCCTCGTATTCCTTTCCTATCTGGCAACCACCAGTCTGTTTTCTGTATCTATGAGTTTATTTCTGTTTTGTTTGTTCATGCATTTTGTTTTTTGGATTCCATATATAAGTAAAATCATATGGCATGCCTTTCTCTGTCTGACTTATTTCACTTAACCTAGTACCTTCTGTGTCTATTTATGTTGTTCTGAATGGCAAGATTTTATTCTTTTCTATGGCTAGTAATACTCCATTGTGTATATATACAGTTGCATCATCTTTTGATTCCTTTATACAGAGATCAGCATCTCTATGAGGTGGGAGAAGACATGGATGTAAAAAGAATGAGATCCAGTGTGTCTGCCTTTCTTTCTTTCTTTCTTTCTTTCTTTCTTTCTTTCTTTCTTTCTTTCTTTCTTTCTTTCTTTCTTCTTTTACTATAGTCATTCTCAAATTAGTGTCTAAGTTCCTTGAGGTAGGGATGATGTCTTATTCAGTCTGGCATCCCTTTATTAGCCAGTCTAATGCCTTGACATACAATATGTCATGGGAATGACTGAAACGCCCCTCCTGGAGTCATGCTTACTCATGCAGGGTGGGCCGTTGGGTTGCTATATGAATATTTGATGAAAATACTCTTGTTCATAGATGTGTTCACAGACCTCTATCACTTTGAGCATTACTGGTGACATTGATATTTCATGCTAATGATTTGGTGGAATTTGCCGTTCTTACAAAAGAAGAAAAGGGTGCTTATTTTCTTTCTTTCTGACCTGGTCTGGTGATTCTGCACCTAGGCTGAAGAGTCTCAGGACTGATCGCCATTCTTTATTGTAGTAAGAGCTGGGGTCTTAGGTGGGGATGTGATATTCATACACAGCGGTGGAGCGTACATTAGGGAGCATACTTCATTTTCACAAATGGAATGCCAGTTTTATGGAGAGAGGGACAGTTATGTGTTCAGCAAAAAATTATCACCCTTCCAAACAACCAGAGGTGGTCATTTTTTATAGTGCCAGCCAATGAAATTTAAATTGGGTTTTATGGAAGACTTCTCAGTTTCTAATATAGTTACTCTCCTTTCTTCCCTACTTTGTTACTCCTTCTGCCTGGAATAATGACATGAGGCTGAGGATGCAACATCCATCTTTTTACAGCGAGACAATAAGCAAGAAGACTAAAGCCAACATGCAAGTGATGGCAGATCATGAGGCAAGAGTCGGAGTCGTTGACAGCGTACTTGAAAAGCTGCAGCAGCTCTGGACTGTTTTCATTCAGATTTCTTATTATGTGAAAAATAAACTTGTGGTCAAGGCTTCTATAAATCAAGTTTTTTGTTACTTTTAGATGAATGTAATTCTTACTGAATCAAGCAGCATCTTCAGACCTTGAAATCAGTACAATGTTGACTGAAGTAGAAGCTAACAATAATTATTGTTCAATGAGTGGAATTAACAACCTGCAGAAGTGGCAGTTTTAAGAGGTCTGTTACAAACATTCTTTTAAAATGAGAGAATAATGTGGGGTGGGGGAGGGGTTATAAGGGGACTAAATGGTAATGGGAAAAATGCAATAAAGATTATATAAAAAATAAAATGAGAGAATAGCTTATTTCCAAGTTCCATTAGGAAGGCTCTAATGTAAAGCACAAGTAGTCTACATTAAGTTTTTGAGAATCATAACCCCCATGACTGATAAAAATTCTTAATCTGGAGAGTAAAAATTTGTGAATTGAAGGGGAGTATGGACTTTAATTCTAAACACCAATACTAGTTATACAGACAAATATATTCATTAATGAACAAGGATGATTCACATAGTTTCCATGACTATGAGCCTGGGACCAACTTCTCAGCATGACTTGAGAAGCTGTAAAAATGCAAATTCTTAGATCCTATTACAGACCCACTTATTTGGAAATGCAAGGGTGGGGCCAATAATCTGTGTTTCAACAAGCCCTCTAGGTGATTCTAATGCAAGTTAAAGATTGAGAATCACTGCTTTAGATTAATTTTCATACTTTAGATTAATTTGCACACATTAGGCTAACCAGGACTGTTTTCCTCACTAGTTCCAGTGTCATTAACATCTTTCTGATTTGTGCCTGGGTCTCCTGGTGACCATCTCCAGAGGGCATATCCTGAGATGGCAAATTAAGAAGTTGGTATTCTGCTTTCTAAATCAATGTCATTTAAGATGTAGTTCATTTCTTCCAGGAGCCCAAGGAGATTGACTAATGTGTTTCTAAACCTGAATTAATCTGTTTTAATGAGGGGAGATCTGTCTGAAGCAACAGACTTTTTTTTTACACATCTTTACTATAGTAAGAACACTCAATGTCATACTAAAGTTGTTTTTTTTAAAAAAAAACATTTAAAAGGACTCCTCAAAGCTAGAACACAGAATTTTCCAGCAACAATCTAGGATATGAATAATACAAAGTTAGGTATTTGGCATTTGATTTTAAGTAGACAGAGGCAAAAAATAGCAAATAGATCTTTCTGGCTAGCTGAATTGCTGGTTTAAACACTTTACAAAAGTTTAACTCTACACTTAAATTGAAACACATAAAGAAGGCAAACAATATTTGGGAACTTTGTTTATATGTTTACTTATACTACAAGCTGTCAAAATTAATGACCTATTTTTTCCTCCTAAAAAAACCTTAAAAGGAAAAGTACCTACCTTTAAATTAAGTCTGATTGATTACTCCAGAAGGGGAGGCCTTGAATTTTCCTTTTTTTTTGACTATAATATAATTCTTTGTCCCAAAAGATGGAAGAAATTTGATGTGAATACAGCTTCTGTTAGAAAAGAACAAGTACCTGAGTGAGGCACAGCTGAACAATAAGAGTTGCTTAAACTTTTAATTAAGATGTTTGACTTTTAGGAATAAAATTAGTTTCTGATTTTATTATATGATTTTTTTGGTGTATGCTTGTGGGTATTTTTAGGTGTGGTGAGGTATGTGGGAATAATATGACTCAGTTAAAAATAGAGAATAGTAATCAGTAATTATATATATGAAATTTTTTTTAATAACATAACCTGCTAAAACAATGTATTTAAAAGAGCACAAGTTTAGGAGATCTAAGATGGTGGAGGGGTAAGTGGAAGCTACGCTAACCTCCTCTCAGGACCAATCTGGAATTACAACTAAATTGGAGAGAAGCCATCCTGAATAACCAACTGAACACTAACTGGAGAGAAGTCTGATAACCACGGACAGACAGAAGGAAACACTTCACCACAACATGAATAGTAGGGAGTGTGGAGAAGGTGCAAGTGGTCTGGCTGGGTTCCACAGGAGGCAGCTGAATTTCCAGAAGGATATTTCAGCAGATGGGGGTTCTCCCTGAGGAGAGTAGGGTCTAAACTGCAAGCTGGGCTCCCCAGCCTATAGCACCAAAGCTAGAAAGGAACCCAGATGACATCCAGCTATGAAAGCAGCAGGGTTTCTGTCTGCCAGGAGAGGTGGCTAGAGATGCAGAGATCCTCTTATAGGGTCAAGGCACAAAATTTTGTTTTCAGCCACTTGCACTTGGCTCCTGCAGAGAGAGGGCAGAGTGGACTAGAGATGCTTGAGGAGAGTCTGGGGTTGGTGGATCTTGAGAGAGAACTGAAGGAACAGCTGCCAGGATCTGTGTGCTGCGATATTCCTCATAGTGCAGAAACTGTCTTTCTCAGGCAAAGCACTCTGCTGCAAGTGGCATCAGCCTGAAGGTACCACCACCCTCTGAAATTACTGTGTCCCACCCTGTGGTGTTTAAGTTGGCTGCTGATTACAGGTTGAGGCAATATCACTGATAAGTTTAACAACTAAGAAAATACAAAAAGCAGCCAAAAAAGAAACAGACACCGAATGAAAGAAAAAGACATTTCTCTAGATGAAGAACTAGAAGAACTGGAGGCAAGCAATTTATCAGATATAGAGTTTAGAGTAATGATTATAAGGATATTCAACAGCACGAAAAAAGACATAGAAATAATAAAAAAGCACTAGTCAGAAATAAAGAATGCAATATCTGAAATAAATAATACACTGAAAGGAATAAACAGTAGGTTAGATGAAGCAGAGGACTGAATCCGTGGTTTTGAAGATAAGGTGGAAAAAAAAACCACTCTGGCAGAGCAGCAAAAATAAAAAAAAAGAATTAAAGAAAATAAGGAGAGCATAAGAAACATTTTAGACAACATGAAGTGTAACAACATCCACATCATGGGAAAACCAGAGGAGAAGAGAGCAAGCAAGGGGTCGAGAAACTATTTGAAGAAATGATGACCAAAAACCTCCCGAATCTGGTGAAGAAAAAAGACACACAAGCCCAGGAAGATCAGAAAGTCCCAAACAAGTTGGACCTAAAGATGCCTATACCAAGTCACATCATAATCAAAATGAAAAGGATGAAAGACAAGAAAAGAATCCTAAAAGCCTCAAGAGAAAAGCAAGTAGTTACATACAAGGGAACTCCAATTAGACTGGCATCTGATTTCTCAACAGACACATTTCAGGCCAAAAGGGAGTGGTATGGGATATTTAAGTGAAGTTAAGTAAGGACCTACAATTAATGCTACATTACCCAGCAAGTCTATCATTTAAAATCAAAGGGGAAATAAGGAACTTCCCAGATATGAAAAATCTAAAGGAGTTTGTTAACAAAAAATCAGTACTGCAACAAATGTTAAAGGGCTTGTTTGAATAAGAATAAGAATAAGAATAAGAATACAGAGGAAAAAAGTCATATCTATCATTACTCACCTTAAATGTAATTGGCTTAAGTGTCCCAACCAAAAAACATAAGGTAGATGAATGGATAAGAAAACAAGACCCATACACATTCTGCCCCCAAAAGACCCATCTCAGATCTAAAGATGCACACAAACTAAAAGTAAAGGGATAAAAAAGCTATCTCATGAAAATGAAAAGAAAAAAAGCAGGGATAGCAGTACTTATACCTGACAAAATAGGCTTTGAAAACAAGGCTTTAGGGACTTCCGGCCAAGATGGAGGCATAGGTGGACACACTATGCCTCCTCTCACAACCAAAATTAAGGACAACAAAAATTTAAAAACAAAAAAACAACCAGAACAGATAGAAAATTGAATTGTACGGAAGTCTGACAACAATTCACCCAGACTGGTAAGAGGGGCAGAGTCAGCGGCTGGCAGAGTGGGATCGCAGCAGGAAAAAGCAGTGGCTAGTGGTCCCGGATGCACTGGTGGTGGTTGGCACACTGCAGGTGCACAGGCGGCGGTTAGCATACCCTGGGCACAGAAAGGCAACGAGCAGACCCAGCAAGGCACACAAGGCAGTTGACCGCGGTCACACATTAGCACGCTGATATAAACCAGGCAAAAATGGGCAGCGAGACAGACTGTGCAACCCAGGGCCCCAGCACCAGGACATAAAGCCTAAAAGCACCAATTGAAAACACTTGTCAGGGTTGAAGTGACGGGAGAGACTTCCAGACTCACAGAGGGGACTGAAATTTGAGAGAAAGCAGAGCAAGCACCATTGTTCCCTCTCTGACCCTGCCCCCACATATAGCATCACAATTCTGAGACTGGATTGTCCCG